>APFE031225781.1:9022-34654 GCA_000404065.3 Pinus taeda | reverse complement strand
TTAATATTCATGGTTAATTTAACTTATTTTATAGTTATTTTTAATTAAATTAATATTAAGTTTCAATTTTAATGATCATTAAAAGTTAGGATTAATAAAATATTTTTTAATGGTTAGTCTATCAAGGTGATATATTGTTTATTTAAATAATTATTTTTAATGTCAAATATATATTCCAATAATATTAAGAAGAATCAAATAATTTTTACAGACCAAAATCTAAAGCACCAACTCTCTACTAAACCAAATCACTTCTAAGGGGAGGGAAAGGAAACCTTGAGACCTTAAATAAGAGGGAATGAGGAGGCTAGGAAGACAGGGCTGGGACCCAGCAACTGCTAATCTTCCATCCGTCATCCCTATTAAGATTTTTCGGCCTTTTCTCAATCTCCAGGGTCTCTCTAAATTTTCGATGGTGAAATTGCGCAACTTTAGCAATGACTTGAGCCTCTTCAATACAGACATGATGCTTAGTCTTCTCGCCATGCTCAGCCAGGGCTGAGGACTTAGCCTTCCATGCCTTAAGTCTGCCGAATGCTCGCTAATCCTTTGGTTGATAGAGCGACCTGTCTCACCAATATATGGTGTCGCACAGGAACAAGGAATGACATAGACGCCCTTCATGTCTTTAGGGTCAATCGGATCTTTTATAGACCTAAGGTCACCTTGATAGACTAACCATTAAAAAATATTTTATTAATCCTAACTTTTAATGATCATTAAAATTGAAACTTAATATTAATTTAATTAAAAATAACTATAAAATAAGTTAAATTAACCATGAATATTAATCCTAACTTTTATTCTATTATATATATATATATATATATATATATATATATATATTTAGTTTAGTTAGTTATTAAAACAATTATATTTATTAATAAACTATTTGTTATAAATAAATGAATTTCGTATATATTTAATTAATTAGTTAATTAATATAAATAATTAAATAATTATCATTTTTATATTAATATATTAATTATTTAAATATTTTATAAACAATTAACTATTATATATTTTAATAATCCTAACTTTTATGCTAAACATTATTATATATATATATATATTATATAATATATAATATAATTAATTTTAAAACTACCATTAATTATTTTATTTATTTATTTATGTACTAATTTAACTTATTCCTTTAAATAATAATAATAATAATAATAACCATTTAAAATTATTTTATACTTTAGCTTAACAACCTAATGTTATTATTTAAGATTCAAATAATAATAATTTATTTTTAAACTAACCATTAATTATTATTTATATATATATTTACCAATTTTATTTCCTTATTATTATTAATAATAAGAAGAAGAAGAATTAAAAATTATAATAGACTATTATTATAATAATATTAAGTTAATAAATAAAATTTGAGTTGGGTCTTATAAGTCAAAATTAGCCGTTATTCAATTTACCCGTTGGAGACTCTGCTCAGACTATTTAACTTACTAAGCTGGATCTGTTTCTTCAACTTTTCCTGACGATGAACCACACTAGTTGGTTTGAAACGCATCGACAAATGATCTCTTATGTGATTTCACCGAAAATTCTTACTAGACAAAAGAAGCTATTATAAATATAATAGTTTTAGGGAAATTATTAACACAATTAAAATTGATTATAATGGAAAATCACAAAACTAATTTATATAAATGGAAAACAATAAACTAAATAAATCTATATATAAATTGAGAAGGATAAAATTTTATATATTATTAGTTCAAATTATTTTTGAAAAAAAATTATAGATTTGAGAGGCTAAAAAGAATTGTAAAATGAGGTTTGTATCTTAAAATGCTTTAAATTTGTCAGAAATAACTAAATTGATACAACTTTCAAGCATTAATGTTTCAAAAGGGGTGCGACCCCCTTAAAAGAAGCGTGGTTCATATAAATCCCATCAATTACATCATGTTTACATATGGTTGCGCCATTTAACAACAACTTATCATGTCGCAACTGTGATTGGAACCTGGGTGGGGACGTTATTGTTAAACCCTCCCAACCACCTGAGATAACATAATATAGCTTTGAGAACACAAATTTTGTGCCTAACACTTAATTTTAGATGTTATAATTCAACAATTTAAAGGACAGTAATAGATACAATGATTATAGCTTCATAAGTATGGTATAATGAAAAGTAGCAAGTTTATGGTTTTAATGTATGGTTAAGAAATTTCCAAGCATTTGTCCAATTTAAGATTTTAATTCATTGACTAATTTGGAACTTATTGTGGTCGCTTGTTTGGAATCATTGGTATCAATTTATTGAGCTAGGATTAATTTTTTTATGGTTTTTGCAAGATTTTCTAGCCCTCCATTATTTCGTGCTCTCCACTTTATAGCATCAGGGCCCCTCATTTCCTCCTAGAGAAATCTCTGTAAAATAACCTGTTAGAGGTCTATTTGGGCACGTCACTCTCGATGGCCAAATCAGTGTAAACAGAGACTATCATACCCTAATTCAGTTCCTGCATTCCCTAGACATGCCACTTCAATGAGTGCTTTCATCAATAAAAGTTTCCTAGTTTGAAACCCTACTCAAATGCCTCCTTAGGACACCAACGCAACCTTGGTCAAAGAAAACTGCTCTGCATAGTAGGTAGACCCATTCAGACCTACGTTGGAGAGCATTTAGGCCCACTTAAGCCTGTGTTGGGCAAGTATGAGCGAAATTGGCATAGGATTCTTGGAATATTCCTTGATTTTAGAGCATTCTAGAAGGATGCCCAACTCTTATCTCATCTTATGAGCTCGATTTTGCATAGGGTGTAAATCATTCAACCCTCTATCCTCTCATCCCTTTCTCCATGGAAACTAACTATAAAATTATGGAAAACCATTCAATACCCAATTTATGAGAAAACCCCTTGCACTTCCCTATAAATTGACCACTCATCACAGTGATCAAGGGGCTGGAACATGGATATTATAGAGGAATATTGTTGGTTTGAAACTTGAAATCATTGTCAAGTAATGTTATGACGCTGAATTGATGTGCTATTTGTGTGACGAGGGTTTGGACTAAGTTGGATGAGTGACACAGGATCGAAGCACATTGGGTGTAACTTCTCCTTTTATCAACCAATAAAGTTGTTTGCTCCTTTTCCCATAGCTTTGTCTATATCTATGATGAATAAATGTTCAAATGTTGTTGATTCCATTTGTGTATGATAAATAGATCATATGCTTTGATTGTTTTCGTCTTCTATTTAGAGAACCTCTTGGCTTCCTTGGCTTAGAGAACTTTTTGGAGGTCATGAACTCTTATGGGTCATGATCAAGGAATATGAGGATAGTTCCTGGTCTTGTGTGAACCTCATTAAAAAATGAAACAAGGAATATGAGGATAGTTAATTTACTGTGTCAACCTGATTAAAAAATAAAACAGGTCCCAAAGAATAGTTCCTTGTCTTCTGTCTAGTTCATTAAAAAATGAAACAAGGAATCTGAGCGGAGTTCCTTGGCTTGTGTCAAGCTCATTAAAAAATGAAACAAGGTCCCCTGGAGCAAAGTTCCAATTCGAGTCTTTGATTAGATCTCGTAAAATCACAGTCGAGTCTTTCACTTGATCTCGTAAATGAACCTTCATTCCATCCACCTGATAGCCACGAGTAGTCTACTTAAGTGAATGTAATGTAGCTTGGGGGGCATGTACCTAGAATCGAGTCATCATGTTGGGGGCATGCACCTAGAATCCACGAATATTTTTTTCATGGTTCAAGCTTGTGTAAAAATGAATCCATCTCCATTTTAACCCTCGTGATTTCCATTCTATCAACCCCTTCCATTAGATGAGCCTTGGGTTTTCTCCTTCCATCGTCACTTTGATCATACACTTTCACTTGGTTGTTTTAGCCTTTTTGAGGAACAATTGCAATGAGTGCTCTTATTAGTGAGCCTATTGACAATTACATTTTTTGAGAAGTTCCAACATCACCGAAATGGGTTGCTATCCTGAACACCACTAGTTCCTCTAAGTGAATTTCTCTTTAAGCTCTTTCCAGACTCTCAAAATATGAAAATATTGTCAGGTGATTTTACTTTTCATCTTGTAAATGGATTGGAAATGACATCTACTCAATATAAGTTTAACCATTTTCTAGACTGAGATAGATTACTTACGAAAAAGGAATATGTTGATTGAAAATGGTCAATAGATTCTCCATTGTATCATTTCATGCCTTTTCGGACTTGAAAGCCAAATTTATGATAAAGAACTTGTGGAGTTTTCTTTTTGTCCCTTTTCAAATTCTCTAAACATGAAAAGGACTGAGTTCTCGTTGCCATTAAACTTGTTAAAGCATCAAATACTGACAAATGTGTCCATCATGAAAAGACCGAGTTTCACCTTCGCTAGACTCATTAAAAAATCACATAACGATGGATTCAACCAAAAGGTGGAATTATACTTCAAGCATATGTTATCCTCCTAAAGCTTGCTAAAAAAAATGAAGAGGTACTAGTTAGCAATGACTTGGGAAAATGGGAAAATGCTAAATCACTTTATGGTAGCAAGTCGCTCTTGAACATGACACTTTGACTTCATCTCTGTGACTATTTGGGTTGTGCTATATGCTTGATGGTTATCATACCTATGGTCTAGCACACCTTCCATCACTTTGGTTTTGGGTCAACGCTGTCAATTCATTCAGTGTTACCAACATGTTCAAGAGAAGTCACTTAGTAAAATTCATCCTTCGCAATGCTTATAAACCTTCATTTTCATGACCCCCATTTTTGAACATTGTGTCATTAGTCACATTTTGTCTTCAAAATCATTACACTCATTCTGTGTCGTTGATGGGTGACACATCAAGGCACTCCAACAACCAGTCGCTTCTTCTCGACATCAGAACCTTATCCAGGAAGTTGACTTAGAAAGACCCTCCCAGTACCTGGAGCCTTGCATACATCGATGGAAAGTTTCTTACTTTTGGCGATAGGTTGACATCACAACCCTTTGACCGAGACACCTTGTATGGTGTTCGACATCAAAAAATCTATTCACACCATGCAGATTGTATTGTAGTACCTTGAGAATAATTAACATTATTGGTGATTTCTCTCACGTCTGTTAATAACTTACATCATTGGTTGGTAATCAGATAGTGTCTTCCCATGTTTGACTTTAGGTCACATTTTCACATGCTTAGAATCATACTTGAGCAAATGGTTGGATGATATAGAAGACCCCAGAGCTAGTTTCATCCATCCAGGCTACAATTTTAGGAGAGTACTAAATCATCTGTACGATGGCTTTACACAGATAATTATGGATCTATATCTATAGACGACTATTTGATTTATATACATATAATGAAAAGTTTATATGTTTAACATGGGTATGCCTTCGCTCAGCAATTCATGAAAAATTCAAAGATATCATGATATGATGTATTGTAATTAATCCAAGTCACCATCTACTTCAGATCCTCCTCATCACATCATAAAGCCTATCACTCAACATTTTCATTTTTTACTTCATGCTTTAGAGGGCAGCTGTTACAGGTCTATTTGGGCACATCACTCCCAACGATCAAATCAGTGTAAACAAGGTCTATCAAACCCTAATTCAATTCCTACATGCACTAGACATGTGATGCAGGAGCATTTGACTCATAAATATTATTGTACTTTAGGAGCATTCGGCTCATAAATATTATTATAAGTGTCAAATTAATGTGATTATTTAGGCTTTTGAGTGATTTTAATGAAAAGAGGAATTAATTAAGTATTGTGAGCCATATTATAAATGTTCTAGAGTGAAGGGGAACACGAGAGAATCGTGATAGTTAAGAGTTCATAGGGATTGATAGCTTTGGAAATTAATTGTAGATCTTGAATTAGGAATTAGTTCACGATTTATATGATTGAGAGGATTCTTAGGTTTTAGTTGAAATTATTAAGGATCTTAACTAGAATTGGTTCACAAAGCCTTTTATATAAATGTAAGCCTAAAAGGCATAGAAAGAGTTAGTTAGTTAGGGAGTTAGAGTGTGAAGAGGTTGATTGTGACCCTGCAGGCAGATTGTGAAACAGGGGCCACTGATATTGGAAATCAGGCCTGAGAGACGAAACTATGTAAATATTTGTTTGTCAACTCAGAGAAATAATTTTTTGAATTGTATGATGTGTATGGAATTATGAATCTTATGTAATTAGTGTAATTATGCATAGTATATGTATGTAGGTGAGGTTCGAGCAGAACACAAAGAAGAAGTGGAGTATGTAGGATCAGGTTTTGATCAATGAATCTGATCAAAGGATCCAAGTGAAGTTCAAGCATGATAGTGATTAAGAGTACATAGAGTTCAGTCCAAGAGGGAGTTGTATTTCAAAGGAACTAAAGACCTAGAACCCTGAAGTAAACTTGAAACCACATAAACACTCAGGAATGACCTAAAAGTGAGGTAGAGGGAAGGTCAAAGAAGTGAAGTGATGATGTAGAGTAGCAGTTGGATCTATGAGATCAACGAATGAGGTTGAAGGCAATGGGTGAACGAAGATTCAGTTGCGCAACATATAATGAATGAGAAATGAATTGTGGAGATTAATCCCAAGTGCTAATGGAACAGAAGAGTGGTTTCCTTAGGCAGCAATGGTTTTCGTGCGACATCAAAATCGTAAGTGGTTTCTAGAAAATGGAACCGATGAGGTTTTTGAACCATATCTTAATTAGTTGAAATCTGTAGGTGATCAGGACTGTCCATTCAATCCAAGATCAACAAGTATTAATGAGGGAAGAGAAATATACAGGAGCCATCACAGCTATCTAATGGACGAAGATCTACAGTCATCGTGCAACGATAAGCCCATGCGTTAGTCAAAGAAGAAAACTGGTTTGCTTAGAGAAGCTATTTATTGGGTGAAGAAAATGTGCTAAGCAGTCTTTTGGAATTCTAAGCGATTCCATTAATCAACCAACACATAACACTCAGTTGGAGAGAGAAAACCACTTTATCAGGTAGGTAATCCTCGTGCAAGTGGTCCATTTGATATCATTGTTAAACGTTGGATCAAATGTGCTTTGATCAATGGTGGAGGATCACTAATTAGGTTTGTGGATTAGGTGAACCAAC
The DNA here is from genome assembly GCA_000404065.3 of Pinus taeda. Taxonomy (NCBI): domain Eukaryota; kingdom Viridiplantae; phylum Streptophyta; class Pinopsida; order Pinales; family Pinaceae; genus Pinus; species Pinus taeda. Next base: position 27,545 of record APFE031225781.1, on the reverse strand, counting down.
AATCATCGGATTGAATGGTAAGATCAACGACGGAGAGTTAGCACAATAATTTTTGAGGAAAAATCGAACGCAGTGAAGGTTTATACAACGGCCTTAAATCCTCGTTGAATTCTAGCGATCAAGACCGTTCTTTGGTTCATAATCAGATGGTGATCATGTAGAGAAGTGCATGCTGGTTAAAGGCCTGAGCAGACCTGAGAAGTTTATGGACTAGATTGAATTTTATCTTCATTCTGGAGGGTGAATTAGATACGATGTGACAACTGTTGACCTGAGGGAGTGAAATTGAAGGTGGAAGATTGAACCGATAAAGGTGAGCCTTGGAAAATGTGTCAAGGTCATGGAAAACTGGAAAGGTAAGGTTAAGTGGGTTTATGGTATATTTCTATAATATGAGGTTATAATAGAAATAAAATGAATTAAAAAGTTTAGTTTAGTTAACCAAAGTTTATTGAAGGTTGAGTAGAGTTCCACTCAAAGGTTATTTGAGGGTCAGACTATTGAATAGTCAAATAAATGTTCCTGCATGAGATTTAATTAAGAAGCCTTAAACCTTGGTTTAAGAAGGTTTTCACCATTGATAAGGTGATTAAGGTCTGGGACCAGTGACATGCAATTTTATTTGCATAATGTAGGTATTTTTGGCGTAGAATGGCATCAACATGCCACTTCATTGAGTGCTTTCATCCATAAAAGTTTCCTAGTTGGAAACCCTGCTAAAATTCCTCCTTGGGACACAAATGCAGCCTTGGTTAGGGGAAACTACTCTTCATAATAGGTAGGCCCATTCAGACCTACGTTGTAGAGCTCTTAGGCCCATTTAAGCCTATGCTGGGTGAGGATGAGCAAAATTAACATAGGATTTTGGGAATATTCCTTGATTCTAAAACATTCTAGAAGGATGCCCAACCCTTATATCAACCTATGAGCTTGATTTGGATAGGTTATGGGTCATTCAACCCTCTATCCTCTCATCCCTTTCTCCATGGAAACCAACTATCCAATTATGGAAAACCATTCAATATCCAATTTATGACAAAACCACTTGCATTTCCCTATAAATTAACCACTCATCATATTGATCAAAGGGCTGGAACTTGGATATTATAGAGAAAAGTTGTTTTTTTTAGACTTGAAATCATTATCAAGTAATGTTATGGTGCTAGATAAATTTGCTATTGGTGTGATGAGGGTTCAGACTAAGTTGGATGAGTGACATGGGATCGAACCACATTGTGTGTAACTTGTCCTTCTATCAATCAATAAAGTTGTTTTTTCCTTTGCCCATACTTTTGTCTATATCTATGATGAATGAATGTTCCAATGTTTTTTATTCCAATTGTTTACGTTAAATAGATCATATGTTTTGATTGCTTTCATCTTCTATTTATGTTAGCAGGTACCAATTGAGCGAATTCAATTTCAACGGGAGCGACGAGAGAAACTGAAAGGAAATCAAAGGAAGTGAAGGATCACAAGTAGGTTCCTTTATCTTATTTGTTTATTGTAGGAAAAGTATAAGCATCTTTACTTTAGTTCTTCTAAGTGTAACTACCCACTTAGGGAAGATGTACTTATCCATAGGTATAAATTCCATATAACATAACCTAACCTCCTCCTAAATCCTTTCATGTACTTGGTTTGCACCATTTTTTGTTTTTTGCTTTGTTATTATGGTCCAACTATGCATTCTCCAACATAAAAGGCAACAACAACAATTTGTGGAATGCATGCACCTCATATAGGAATCCTAAGAATATGAGGATGGGGTATAATAATGTAAGAGTGAAGCTTAAGAATGTCAAGAGAAAGAAAATTTTGAGTTGATCAATAAAGCACAATCTCAGCCATGGCTCCAATGAGATGCTCATATTATGCCCTAAATTCACTAAAACTATGGATCAAAAGTAGATTCTTAGATCAGACTCCCATAGCCCTTATTAATGCCAAGAAGCTAACATATGCGATTCAACACCTAGTTAGTTATATGTTATATTAGGAGCATTAGTATATATATAAATTATAGTGTGCACACCACTTCTCTAAAACCCTTAATTTGGTGGGTTGAATTGAATGACAATATTGCAAGACCTTGGCATCCCCTCACTACAACATTCCATTATCATTTATACTTCATAGGTTATTCATAGTACTTCCTTTCACATTGGTGAGGTAGGTTTTCAATCATACAAGATAGTAGTTTATTAAACTAGTTTCCATGTTTTGAATATAGTTCCACATTGCTAACCATAAAGAAAAACCTATTATTCAATTTAATTTTGGTTCACTACATTATTTATTGGATAAATTTATCTTCACTAATCATAGTACACTATGAGTCATTTTGCATTCCATACCTTTTGAAAAGAGAGTTTCCATCAAATACCCCTCTTATCCATCTCATGCCAAATTATATGAATTGCACGAAACTTGTAGAAATGAAATGATGGATTCTTTTTCGTTGAAACATGGTTAGAGTTTTTGAAATTACTTATGACACCCATTGGAGAGCCCCCCCTCACTAAATATGATCTATTTGATCGTGATTATCCTTCCACCCTTATCATTAATCTAGCTTTAGTGGCTACCTCTACATCAACAATAAAATAATTACTCTTTCAACAAAAATGCTAAATCAAATAGAACATTTCCCAACTTAGTATTGATAAATAGTGTGGAAAAAAAATTACAACCCAAGTCTTACTTTGAACTCTAGTGCCCATTAAACATCACCATTATACTTGCCACATTACTTGGCTCATATATTCATCAACATGGAATACTATAACACCTTTACCATCAACCCATACACTACAAATGGATTACAATGTGGTTCATTTAGAATGCTTAACCTTAAATTACGACAACCCTATTATATTACTTATCATTTAATTCATGATGGAAGGCATAACCATTGTAGTTTAGTGTTGCAAGGTCAAAAATTCCATTTCTTCTCTACCCCACCTCAACCCATTGACACAACCCATATATTAAATAACAAAGGTATTGTTTACAAACATCCCTCAACTAATGGCTTACATTATGTAGGATTCAACATTTCAAAGACTATTTTAGGTCCCTATACTACTAGTGGAACCCCTTATTGTTATTAGTGCAACCCCCTTATTATATTATTGTGCACATGTAGTCCCCATATTGTTATTACTGTGCCCCATAGAATTCCACTATTGTTATTGTTGTGCCCTGACATTATTATTGTTATGTTGGCTCCAATTATATTATGACCCCTTAGGCTCCTATATAGAGAAAGGAGGTCTTGTCATTTGTATCATCCAAGAATTGTTCATTTGTGTAATGTAAAGGATTTTTACCCCTCGAAGAGGCTAATTTCTAAGTCGTTGATCTATATTTTCTATCTTCTTATGAGTTGGTTCATAACATTTGGTATGAGAAGCTTGGATTCAAGGGTTTTACTGCTCTAAACAGGTCAGCATGGTATTTTCGCTATAATTTTTTTCTCTGACATTTCAAAAGCTAAAAAAAAACCCATTTGAGCCTAAGTATCTCGAAACATTGCGTCCAAATTTCATAGCTTTTTTAGCTACCATTTCAGAGATATGAGCCAAGGAAGTTAGGGTTTTTGAAGGATCCTGAATTATATCTCAAACAAATGACCTGGGGAAAAGCATCATAAATTCCTTTCTAAGAATCAACTTGAAATTTCATCAGAAGCTATAGAAATAAGATGGCGTGTAGTCTTCTATGTATGAGTTTGAAGTCCCAAGCTCGAAACAGTGACATGCGATACTTCAAATAAGGTTGCTCTACTAAAAAAGTATATAATTAGGTCATCTTGGGAGATTTTACATAACTCTTTCTTGGAGAATCCAATTTATATCAGACTAGTGGCATTGGAAAGAGGACGCAGAGTGATACTACAAGTCTGAATTTTAGACTTTGGAAATCTGAAATTTCAAAGATACAACAAATTGAAGATCGATCTCCTAAAATCAAGAAAAAACGATATGAGGAAGTTTGATGGCAAGGATTTGGTAAATTGGATCCTACATATGGAGCAATATTTTGATCTACATGATGTACAACTGTCAAAAAAGGTACATATTGAATCTTTATATTTAGAACCAAATCAAATTGTATGGTATAGAGGGCTTTGTTCTTGTAAACCACTTGTCACCTGATTAATTTTTAGGGAGGAAATGATAGCACATTATGGGGATAGAAAGAGAAACACCTTCTATAGCCAATTGATAAACCTCAAACAAAATGGTTCAATGGTAGAGATGATTGAGGACATCCAAAAATTGAATATAAGGGTAAATGATATTCCAGAGAAGAAAAGGATTGATGTATTCATATGGACTTTAAAGAATAACGTTCAACATGAGGTTCGTCTTCGGGAACCTGATTCATTGGAGAAGGTATTGAGGTTGACAAGAAAAATTGAAAGAAGAATTATGGAAACAAGGAATCCTACCACTCACAACTATAAATATGGAAGTGTTTTTCTCCTAGCCTTCCACAATGTACAAGGTTTACAGCACAACAATTCGAAGAAAAAAGAGAAAAAGGGCTTTGTTATAGTTGTGATAGAAAATACACTAAAGGTCATAAGTGTGATGAGAAGAAATTATTGTACATAGATTGTAAAGAGGAGGAAGAAAAGGATCAAGAAACGTCAAAAGAAGAGGATATACACTAGGAACCAACCCTAAAGAAATAAGAAATGAATATGACCATATCTTGTAAAGAATTCACAAGAATTACTACTCCTCAAACTCTCAAGATAGAAGGACATATGAAGAAGAAAAAGGTTCAAGAAGTGAAGTATCAAATTGTGCAACAAGAAATGAATTTGGCCATATCTTGTAATGCATTGGCAAGAATTACCACTCCGTAAACTCTCTAGATAGAAGGACATATCGAGAAGAAAAAGGTTCAAGCAGTGAAAGATCACATCGAGCATCAACAACAAGTTCTCCAACTTTTAAAGGATAGCCCCACTTTGGTGCAGAATAGAATGAAACAACAGGCATATCAAGATTGCAGTGAAATAAGTTTGGATGTAGGTGATTTGGTATTTTTAAGAATACAACCATACAAAAAAATGTCACTCAAGAAAGCTAAGAGGGATAATAAATTATCACCAAAGTACTATGGTCCTTATAAGGTGCTGCAAAATATTGGTACTACGGCATACAATATTGAGCTTCCTGCATCTTCTTGAGTGCCACTTGTTTTCCATGTTTCATGCTTAAAGAAGGTTATAAGTGACAAGCTCCCAGCTCGAACAACATTTTCGGAACTTGAAAAGGAAAGAAAAATCATATTGAAAACAAGAACCCAATAGCTACGAAATTGATCAATTTTAGAGTATCTAATCAAGTAGAAGAACTTACCCGTTGAATATTCCACATGGGAAGACGAGAATTTTATATAGAAGCATTTAGAACTTCTCAAGCATTGAAGACAACACTTTTTGAAGGAGAGGGGCATGTTAGGTCCCTATACTACTAGTGTAACCCGTTATTGTCATTAGTGCAACCCACATTTTATATTGTTGTGCACATGTAGTCCCCATATTGTTATTATTATGCCACATAGAAGCCCACTATTGTTATTTTTGTTCCCTTCCATTATTATTGTTATGTCGACTCTAATTATATTATGACCCCTTCGGCTCCTATAGATATAAAGGATGCATTTTCATTTGTATCGTCCAAGAATTGTTCATTTGTGTAATGTAAAGGAGGTTTCCCCCTCGAAGAGGTTGATTTCTAAGTCATTGATATATCTTTTCTATATTTTTGTGAGTTGGTTTCATAATAGAAAATACTATTATCAAACTTTCCCCACATATCTTACATATATTAGATACTTGTAGCAATTCTTTTATCCATATTAAGAACCTTTCCCCACCACAACCCTTCCATCATTCTCTTGATATATCTTTTCTATCTTTTTGTGAGTTGGTTTCATAACAGACAATACTATTATCAAACTTTCCCCATATATCTTACATATATTAGATACTTGTAGCAATTATTTTATCCATATTAAGAACCTTTCCCCACCACAACCCTTCCATCATACTTGCACAGGTTTATAGTGGCAGACAGGACTCATCCCTGTGTTGTTCTAAGAGTCCATTTCAGTGCATGCATGGGAAACTCTAGAGAAAGTGATGCAGGTGGAACTTAAGAAGGAATGATAGCTATTTTATTCAAATTTCTCATGTACTTCAACATATTTTGAGTTTTTTTATTTAATTGAGAACTAGTTCAAACGTGTTCATGGATGGTAAAATAATCCATAAACTAGTCAAGCGTCATGATGACAAATTGACATGTAATTCTAGTTGAAATTAGTTGATTTTTCTCTGCTTGAAAGTTTTGAGTGATTAGACAAAAAGAGTATTTTGGCTTATTTGATGATTAGGGAAATCTGGAAATTAGTTTGTTGACTACATTTTCAAAACAAATAGTGAAATTGGTTGCTTCAAGATTGGAAAAAGTTGTGAGTTTTTTTCATCTCATTTCTCAAAAAATCAAAGAAACTCTATCTTTTCTTTAAATAGAATTTCATCAAATTTGAAAGTTGATATTTCATTTTAGAGTGCATTAAGATTTTGTGTCATGTCATAACATCATAAGTTTCACCTTCATCACCTATTGAGTAAACAACAACTTAATAATATAGTGTTAATTAAAATTCACTTAGAATTTTATTTTTTTTACAGCTATTATCGCCTACAGTACCTTAAGTGTAGGGCATTGGAATAGGGAAGGAAGTAAACTTTTCAATGGTACAAACGAAAAATAGAATCTTGAATTAGGGAGATAAAATGGAGTTATTTCCATTTTTCTTTGGGGAGCTCTTCTTATACATGAGTTAAGTAGGAGGTCGTGTCGAATCTGGTGAAGTGATCGTACCCACTTCATTGGTCTGGATACGATGATTTTCATGTATTACAATGGCACTGAAAAGTACTTAGGGTCACTTGAAAGTAAACATCCAATTGATCATGTGGAGGAGCCTTCAAGGGGATTGAGCTTGTTACTCTACCCTTGTGTGTACATCTGATCTATGACTATCCCCCCATGTAAAATTGTTGTGTTTGGTAAACTTATTGACTATAATCCTACGGCTCTACCTAAGGTGATGACAAAGGGAAAGTCTTGGTGTACCTGGAACATATGATGGGTAGAATCATTTGGACTTTTTGGAGGGTAATATTTGCTCCAAATGGTTTATAGAAGAGTTACGTGGACCAAACTATTTCATTAAGGAGGTTTTCATGGTAACTAGTTCCAAATACTCATTTCTATAAAACATTTCACCTTGGTCTCTGCAATGTTGGATTTCATCACAAACTAGTAATTATTGATCTTTGTGAAGAGAAAGTTTTTGTGGCTTGAACTCCTAGATTTTTAACACATGTTACTTTCTGTTTTGTTTTTTACCTTTTGGAGACTTCAGGTGTAATTTAGATATTGTGTACTTGATCAATAAAAAATATTTCATTGTGGTGTGACTACTAAGAGGATCACATAGGATACTCAGTGATCACCTTGAGTATACTATACCAAGTTAGTTAGAAAATATTAAAGTAGAAAAATCTAAATCATATGAAACTCAAACTATAGGAGAAACTAAAAATTCTACTATTATAGATTTTGTTGTAAGAGGAATTGAAGTTAATCAACTGATAACATCTACTATTTTAGGTCTTGAAGTAACACAAATTAAATTTAATCAAACTCAGAATTTAACATCATGCTCAGTAGCAACTGATTTATAAATTACTGAACTCATTCAAGCTGAATCAGATACTCGAGAATTTTCGGATAGAAACCACATTTCTAAACCAGATATTGAGCAACCTGAGTCTAATATTTCCAAGCTTGAAATTCATATATCTACTACAACACATATTCTGGATCCTCCACTTTCATTGCATGTGAAACTCATTATTACTAATAGTCTCTCTCCTAGTCTCATTTCCATTGAAAAACTTGTTTCAGACAAAGAGGAAGAAGCTATAGTTTCTACCAATGAATGTGTAGATATCTCAGAACTTTTCTTTGCATATCTTCACCCTGACCCTTGGTATTTTACACCCTTGAACTTTCTAAGACAAGGGATTCCACGATAAATGACTCCTTACTCTACCATACTAGGTTTTGACTCATCTAAAATGATTGCTAGAAGTACCAAATCAGATACATCCATATCTTGTACTTCTCTGGAGTCAACATTGTATGGTGGTTTTTTACCACCTAGATATCACTCTCTCATAGGAGATTATTTAGGAGCTTCTTTCTCAAACTCATCTTCAAACATGTCAACCAGTGTAATTAACCCTACTAGTGAAGCTTTGACATCTAAAAAATACATTAATGTGATTTCTGGTAATGCTAGTAACCCACAAGCTAACCAAACAGGTGGTTATTATCTGCCTAGGGGGCAACCATCATATCCTTCACCTGGATGACAACCTTTTTGTCCACATTACCCTATAGCTAGGGGGAACCTTCCACCAGAAATTTCTTTAATTATGATCAAATTCCACAAACTAGTTTTGATCAACCTGTTATGCCTAAACCCACCATTTGAATGTCTTACCTTGGATTGAATACAATATGTAACCCTTCTCAATAGTCAATTCTTGTTGCTTCTCAAGTTCATTTGTATCAACCTTGCCAACCTCTTAGAAAACCTATATAGCAAATGCCTTTTCAAGGTATTCCTTTTCAAGTCCAACCAACAGTCCAGGCTAATCCATCGACACTTGCCCAACAACTGCTTCAGCAACCTATCTCGAGTACTCATCAAACCTTGGTGCAGTCTGCCATGCCAACAACTGTTCAGAACTAATGTTCAAGTTCACCTAAAACTCCCATTCCAGGAGCATTGCATGTAATTGTCCTGCTTACATCACAGGTTACTATGAAAACCCTTGTTCAGTCTTTACCTCAGGCATCTGGTGTTCAATCTATTTCTATGATTCCGTCAGAACCTTAAATACCTATTTTATAGCCTAGCATCCCATATATGCAAGTACCATTTCAAGGGCTACCTTTCCAACTACTCAGGCTATCCCAGGATATCTTGGATATCCTCGCCTGAGTACGGGGCTCATCCATTAGGATTATCAATATTCATCATAGGACCGTAATTGCTAGTTGCCCTTCATTGCCACTTTGGATTTGCCTAACCTTTCTCGGTTAACTGATGACCCAATTCCTTATTTACCACTTTGGCCGGCTATTCCTACTAAGTTTCTCGGGGATATTCCTGAGTTCAAAGTTAATTCGGGTGAAAATCCATCCAACCGTGTTATGACCAATCATATTTAGTGTGCATCCAACTCATTAAACAACGATTCTATTAGATTACAACATTTTCAACGAACATTAACTGGTTCAGTAGCTAAATGGTATGTGGAATTGTTGTGAGATTCCTTCAACACGTTTAATGCCCTTGCGACAACGATTTTGAGCCATTTTCAGTTGGCTTTTTGGTATGATAATGGAATTGATACTTTAACTTCTTTGAAGTAGTCAATGTCATCCCATATCTCAGATCACATTCATGAATGGAGACAAAGACATCGCTTAGTGAAAGTTTATATTCCATACGAGATCTTGGTCGAATGGTTCATAAAATCTCTTTTACCTGTAATAATTAAGGATGTGGCCAGAGGGGGTGTTGTAACTGAAGAGAAGGTAATTTCTCGAGCTCAATACCTTGACCTTGTTTATACTCAGTTTGGTACTTTGTTTGAAAAGATCCTAGATTTACCCTGATCTACCACAAATAATCCACCTCTTCCTAGATCACATGTTGCAGATGGCATGATTGGTTATGTGAGCCAGAAATCTAAGAACGTAATGAAAAATTTTAAGAAATTTCTGGTTTCAACTCTATATGATTCACTTGATGAAGATCTTTCTCCTGAAATTTCTTCGGAAATTAACATCGTAGAGTGATCTACTGGCAAGGGTAAGCAATTTAGAAATAAGAAAAAAGGAAAAGGAAAAACTAAACAAGACAATTGTTCTAAGGAGAAATCAAACAAGAACGAACAATCTCACAAAAAGAGGAAACTTCGGTATCCTTTCTTAATTTGAGAGGAATATCATTACAATAAGGAGTGTCCTCATTGGGCTGATGTTTCCAAATTTGTCAAAACTTTACCCACACTCGCTATTTTGAAGGATCCTTTTTCTCCACAAGACAGTAAAATGGTTTCTCGTGACCAATCCTTCTCATCTGCATCAACATATATCATTATGATGTCTTCCAGAGTTATGGTAGCTACGCGATCCAAATATTACACATAAAATAGTCCTATTGAAGATGGATATGACTCCAGTTCACTTGGTCAAACTCCCATGTCTACTCCTCCTTCTTCTGAACTGTTAGATACTGAAAAACCAAAGCCTGATATGATAATTCATCCGCCTCTTTAGGGTACACTTCGTAAGTTAGCTTTTAATCGGCATGTGAGTGCTACCCAAACTATAACATCGTCGAAGATCTGTCTATGGCACCTGCAGCCATGTCTTCCCTTGAAGTGCTCCAAACATGCCCAACAAAAAGGAAATTATTATTATCATCTATAGCATAATTATATCCTCAATACTCCCATTTGATTGTTTTTTATCTCTAAAATTATGTTCCATGTTTCCCATACCAACTAGCTTTTCAAATACCAGTTTCAGTCAAAACTTCACGATTTTTTCAAATAGTGATTGACAAAGGAGCATCAACATGTAATATGTCCATTGTCTATTGGAAAGCCTTGTATTCTCTAGTAATCAATCAATCTCCCATGACTTTGAAAGCTTTTCATGGAAGAGTTTTTCATCCATACGAACTTTTAAATTATTTACCAATCGAATTAGAGGGAAAAACAGTTACAATAGATGTTGAGGCTGTTGATGCTCAAATTGACTATAACCTTTTTCTTGGTCGGATTTGGACTTATGCCATGATGTGTGTAGTCTCATCATATTTTAGGATGATTATGTTTCTTCACAAAGTAAGAATTCTGAAAGTAGATCAATTATCATACTACACCTCACACCCTAATTCCACCGGTAGTATTACACTTGTTGGAAAATCAACTACTCCATATGCGGAAGTTGGTGTTGGGCTACTCAAAGACTCATCTTTGGTGGGAACTTTCACGTTCCCACCACCAAATTTCACTCATAATAATTCCCAGATTAACATGATTACATCAATTACTTTCTAATTAGGGGATCTCTCAAAAATACCTCTAGAATTAGAAATGATCTTATATGGTGATGAAATGTCGTGTAGCCCTTTTGTATTAGCCTATGAGGAAATTCAGTGTTTTTCCAACCCATCAACATCTTCTAATGATTGAATGAATATGATTATTGATGAATATTATCATTTGTCATGCTTGGAACCAATTTGTATGCCTGATCCTTTTAACATAGATTTTTTAACTGATGAAGGGATTATGGAAGTTATGACCTTTGACAAACTGCCATGGGATGATATTCATCCTCATTCAACATTCTTGCAATCCTTTGACAAAATTGAGAATAACTTCTCATCATTGTTTTCATCTTAGACCCTTAATGATCCTCAATGTCCAATATCTACCCTTTCTTCCAGTTCTAAACAAAATTTAAGGAACACATCGACAATGATACCTATAGATATATCAAACCCAGGATAACTGAAAATATTCATATAGGAGTTTCTTGTTCTTTAAAAGAGATCCAAACTTACAAATCCCTATTTCTGGAATCCCACAACAGTTTTGCTTGGTCCTATGAAGAGATGCCAAGAATCGACCCTAGCATTCTTTTACATGAAATAAAAACTTATCCAAATGATAAGCCAATTAGACAACGATTACGTCCTATACATTCATGAAAGTTTGTCACCATCAAAACTGAGGTTGAAAAATTGTTGAAAGCAGGTTTCATTTAGCCAGTTCCTTTAACAAGTTGGGTATCAAATATTATGCTTGTTAATAAAAAGTAAGGAACTATTTGAGTGTGTGTTAATTACCAAGATATAAAGAAATCTTGTCCAAAGGAAAATTATCCAACTTCATATATCAACCAAATTGTCGATGACCATGCCGGGAATGAATTTTTTTCCTTTATGGATTGATTTCCTAGTTACAATCAGATAAACATACTCACTGCTGATCAACATAAAACTGCATTTATATGCCCATGGAGAACTCTTGCTTATTGCAAACTCCCATTTGGCCTAAATAATGCTGGCAAAATTTTTTAGCTATCAATTTCTTATGCATTCCATGATATCAAGCATATTGCTTAGCCTTATTTACAGGAACTACTAGCTCATTTTGTGGAACAGAAGGATGACCCATTACACTTAAAAGAATTTTTCATTAGATGTAGGCATTACAATATTCGCTTGAATCTACACAAATGTGTTTTTTGTGTATAATCAGGTTATTTTTTTTGTACAATCAAGTCAAGTTCTACGTTTCATCATTTCGAAGGAAGGAATTCATGTCGATCCCATCAAGGTGGAGGAAATCTTGAATTTCTTGCTCCTTCTAGCCTTACTCAACTCCAAAGTTTATAAGGGAAGGAAAACATTTTGCATATATTCATCCACAATTATGCCGAACTAACCCAGGGTTTTACTTGACTATTGAAAAAGGGTATTCCATTTTTCTGGGATGATGTTTCTGATAAAGCTTTCGATGCATTAAAGCATGCAGTGACTGATGCACAATTACTACATCTACTCGATTATCATTGAGATTACTTTTTGTACTTAGCTACATCTGATGCTACCATTTCCATGGTGTTAGTCCAAGAGGATGATTTTAGCAACGAACAAGTGATTTACTATTTTATTAGGAGTCTCGCTAACTAAGATTAAATATGCACATGTGGAGAAGGTAGCCTTGGCGGTTGTGCAAGCTTTTCAACGATTATGTCACTATATACTTCTTTGAAAAAAAACTGTCATTTCATATTGCAACCCCATGATGTACATACTCATGAAACAATTTCTAGGGGTCAAATACTCAAAGTGGATAGTTATTTTACAAGAGTTTGATTTTGAATTTGAAAAATCTAAATAAAATAAATTCTTGATTTTCGCCGAACTATTGTGTGACTTTCCCCATACCAATATAGAAAACTATAGCAGAATATTCTTTTGAACATGAATCTCTCTTTCTTATTAGTATGTTAGATCTATGGTATGGAGAAATCATTGTATATCTCCAAACACAAAATTTAGGCCCAAGTTATCCAAAACTGATCGTCAGCAAATTTGATACCAATCCCAATAATACAATATTGTTGACGACACTCTTTACTATTTTGGTGTTGATTTTGTATTTTGGCATTGTTTAACTTATCAAGAAGTTGAGAAAACCTTAAATGACTACCTTTCTAGAGCATGTGGCAGTCACATGTCTGGGTATTCTACTGCCCAAAAGATATTACGTGCTGGTTATTTTTTGTCGTCAATGTTTAAAGACTGCACCACTACAGTCCACAAATTCCATAATTTCCAAATATATGATCACAAAATGTGAGCACCTCCAGCTCCTCTTCACCCTATCATTGCTGACGGTCCTTTTGCCAAATGGGGCATCGACTTTGTCAGATGTAACCCTCACTTGGCCAGGGGTCATGGATACATTATGCTTGTAGTCAATTACTTTACAAAATGGACCTAGGTGATGCCTACATATAGAGATGATGGCGAAACTACAATCATTTTCATTTCCAATCATGTGATTTCTTGGTTTGGTGTCCCACAAGCTATTGTTATAGACCATGGTAGTCATTTTCATAAATTTATGATGGTCGAACTATCCGCACAACTCAGCTCTCACCATGATAGCTCTACTATGTATTATCCACAAGCTAATGGTCAGGTCAAATATCTTAATAAGGTTTTAACCAATATGATTAAACTAATGGTTGGTATGCATAAAAGAAACTGGAATTCTATGGTCTATTCAACTCTATGGGCTTACCGTACTACTGTAAAAACATCGACCAATTTTACTCTTTTCCAATTTGTTTATTCTTTGGAACCAGTAATGCCTATTGGATGTGAAATCCCATCCCTCAAACTAGCTATCGAATTATTACCTGTTACCTCTGTGGACAAAGAACACTTTGTACATTTAGCTCTTTTAGATTAAAATCATCATAATGTCATATTGGCTAGTGAATCTCACCAGAAACATGTCAAAGCCCAATATGATCAAAACATTAATCCTCTTTCATATTCGGAAGGTGACCGAGTCTTGGTTTATGATCAAGCTCATGAAAAGTTAGGTGCAAGGATGTTCGTACCCATGTGGCATGGCCCTCACATCATAAAATGTGTATTAGCAAACAGTGCCTATGAGCTGGTTGATTACGATGGTGTTCCTTTGGGAAGGTCCAGAAATGGTTATGAATTCAACCAGTGATGACCTAGTTTCTATTCATGGAGTATGCATCGGTCAAACAATGAACAATATATCAAAATATAGTGCATTCATTGAGTTATTAGCTGATGCCATCACATTTGATATCTGACATTTGATTGTTTCATTAGATTCATAGCTCATGGTATTAAATTTAAATGGCATCTATACAATGAGGTGTCCAACCATGTTAGGAGTATTTATGCAAGTCTATCTCTTAGAAAGGAAATTTTATTACATCGAATATCAACACATGTGGAGATATGAACATATTAACAGATGCATTGGCAAATTATGTGTTAAATAGACATTTGCAACACACAAATTAAAAACAATATTTGTTCATACATTGATCAAGATAAATAGGTAAAAAGTGTTTGGTTTTTCATGAAAATAGAGTTTTGGTGTGTCTACAAAATATGTCATCCAAGTACACAACACCCCATGGCCTTTTATTTTCTGAAAATTCTGACACCAAAAAGTGAAAAAGGTCTTTGAAACTAGAACAACTAGGCATGATGATTCTCATGATAACAAATGAGAGCATGAGGAATTTGAGGTAACAAACGTCTGAGAGGCCCTGGAACCCCAACTACATGTATCTGATAGGCACTTGGAATGTCATCAGTCCTAGTCTCTTGGATATTGGAAGTCAACCTCTCAAGGTTATAGTCTCAAGGTTATAGTCCAACTGTGTTAGGATATCCTCTGCCTCTGGTTTCATTGATGTAGCTACTATAGGCTAGTCACCTTGTCTATTGTATCATCTTAGCCTGGTTGGTTAGGTTGGACCCATATTGGCACATGCATTTCAGGTAATTAGTCTTTGAAGACAAAAAAACACATAAAAATTTAAAATTTTGAAAATATGTCAAAATGAGAAAATTCTCACCTAGATCACCCCAGTGAGCTCTAGATGGAAGTTGGATATCAAGATTAGCTCGGTCATCCCTGTCATCATATGGTAAATCATTGATCAGAACAATATATTGGCCTAACTAGTCAAAAAATTGTCGTATACCTCACTACGGGACCATCACCTCCAGGGTGTACTGTGAGTGAACCCCACCTCATCATGCATGTTTCCCTTGAACCACCCTCGTCTATCAAAATCTGTTGTGGCTGCATAATAGGAACCCTCTCTATGGCAAAAGAAATAAGAATGGAACCATAATTGTAATCCTTCAATTTTCCATTCTTGCAAATAGTCAACTGGCCCTTCATATTCACCACCACTACCTGACACCAGTTTTATACCATGGATTCCTAGAATTCCACAACCATTTGCATCTATTCTCATGTTGTTAGATGAAGGGTAGAAATGCCACACATTTTTCAAAAAGTAAAGGTAATAGTCCTCAAGCGTAAAACTTCGATGGACTGAATGTCAATTCGTCCTTCCTTGGGTGGTGCACCCTTGCAAAAATGTCGTAGGTATTCATTAGTAGTATCTCCCCTCGTGCTTGATTTGAATAGTGAAAGATCAACTCCCTGATGAGACAACCCAATCAA
Source organism: Pinus taeda (assembly GCA_000404065.3). Lineage (NCBI taxonomy): Eukaryota > Viridiplantae > Streptophyta > Pinopsida > Pinales > Pinaceae > Pinus > Pinus taeda. Next base: position 11,587 of record APFE031225781.1, on the reverse strand, counting down.
CAAATAGATATCATTAGCACCAATGGTAAGGTGATAATCAGCCATCAAAAAACAATGTTCCTAGACATTCCAGGTCCTTATCAACCATGTCATCAGATCTACCTGAACTTTCATCACAAGGATAAGCTAGTATTTCAGGAGGCCACAAGTCTTGAGAGCCTATAAGGTGGTCAGATCCACCAAACCTACCAAATAATTGGCTTGATGCTCTCTTTCCCTACACTCCATTTCCAAGCAATCAAATGATCTGAAATGAATATTTTAAAGCAACTCTAAACATTTTAAAAACTCATTTCACATTTTTGTATGGCTAAAAACATGTTTAAAAATTAGCCCCAGTGCCTATGCAGCTGCCCTTTTTATGGACAGGTAACAACTGTGTGGATTTTTCCCAAAGAGTTTCACGCAGTTCGAGATTTTTCGTGTGGAAAATTTTAGTGGCCCATGTGGGTCCAATTGCAAGAAACTCGCGCAGGTTAAAGAGCACATTTTTGAACAAGGTTTTGTCCCCAAAAATAAAATGAAAGCTTAAAACGGAAAACTAAATGGATAAAAAGCTAAGTTATGGAGAGATCTCTTACCTCGAAGAAATGTTGTGCAATCTTGTCCACTAGTTGGCCTGGAATCAGTCCTAGAATTTTGACAGTAAAAATCCCTCTCTGCTTTGAACTCGTGAATATGAGAAATGGTAAAAATAAATTAATTTTTTCCACTTTTATAAGCTTTTGAAGCTTAAAAAATATTATTTGTTATTTTTTTAACCTTTTGGTAGGGAAAATGGTGCTTTTGAGCAGTTATGACGAGTTCTTGAGTTTAAATGCCTAGGATCGTTTATGGAGTAAAGATGAATCATTTTTGAAATTTTAGCATACTTTTATCACTTTTCATGCTCTTAAAAAATTACAAAAAGTGAAAATAATGGAGTCCTCTTTTAAGCCCTTTTCAGAATTCTTCAAAATTAAAATATTGTCGAGTACTTTCTTGTTCAAACTTGTAAAAGTAAATGAACAATGGTCCACTCAGTATAATTTTACCCCTTTTACAGATTGAGCTAGGATTGTTTACGAAAAAGGTATACGTTGACCAGACATGGTCAATAGATTTCTCTCTTGTATTATTTTATCCTTTTTCGAACTTGAGAGACTAAATTGGTGAAAAAGAACCTCATGGAGTCTACTTATGTTTTTCTTCCGACACTCTAAAATGAAAAACGATGAGCTTTACTTTTTCTGGGCTCGTTAAAATTTTACAGTAAAAGAACTGAATGCGTTTAATTTTCCTTTCTTTTTCAAAATCTTAGAAGAAAATGACATCAAGTTACCCATTTACTGGACTCATAAATATTAAACAGTATAGGACTTGTTAAGCATGATGAGATCGAACCATTCCTTCTGAGGGTTTGTTAAAAATACTTCGATGGACTCATCTAAAGGATGACCTTATAGTCCAAGCATATGTTATCCTCCTCAAGCTTGTATAAAATAAATAGGTACTTGCTAATAATGGTGGGGGGAAATTGGGGAAGGTGTCCACTTTACATTATCATTTTTAAAAGGTAACATGTCACTCTTGAATACGACACTACCTCACATGCATTTTTGGGTTGGGAAATCCATTTTCCTTACAGTTAGGCAAACCTCATTGAAATTATTCATGGTTTTGGGTATTATCGTTAATTCAAATGATGCCAAGTCATTTTCATGCCATTATGTGTTAAAGAGAAGTTCGATCTCTATTCAAATCCCTTGCAAATTCTTTGACTTCATTCGCATCAACCATCCTTGAGTCAGTCCTTGCAAACTATTTTCAAAACTTGATATCATGTTTCGTGTCGTACGCTTTCCTATGAAGAGTCATTTCCTATCGACTTCAGATCATTTTTTGTCAAACCAGCTCACAAAAAGATAGAAAATATAGAACAGTGCCTTAGAATTTAGCCTCTTCAAGGGGGCAACCCCCTTTACATTACACAAATGAATGATTCTTTTATGATTCAAATGAAAAAGCCTCCTTTCTATATAGGAGTCTAAGGAGTCAGAATATAACCCAACCGACCTAACAATAATAATATAAAGACACAAAAATAACTATGGGGACAATAGGGGCACAACAATATTAATAAGGGATATAAATACAATAGTAATGGGGTAATCACTAGTATTATAGGGACCTAACATGCCCCTCTCCTTTAAAAAAGTGTTGACCTCAACGCTTGAGTAGTTCTGGAAGTTCTCATCCTCCCATGTGGAATCTTTAGTGGATAAGTTCTTCCACTTGATAAAATACTCTGAAATTGATCGATTTCCTAGCTGTCGAGTTCTTTTTCTGTCACTGCTTCTGGTTCCAATATATTTTTTCCTTCCTTGTCAAGTTCTGGCAATATTGTTTGAACTGGAAGCTTATTGCCTATAACCTTCTTTAAACATGAAACATGGAAAACTGGGTGCACTCGAGAAGCTACAGGAAGCTCCAATTTTTATGCCATAGTACCAATCTTTTGCAACACCTTGTATGGACCATAATACTTTGGTGATAATTTATTATCCTTCTTAGCTTGCTTGAGGG
>APFE031225774.1:41413-170853 GCA_000404065.3 Pinus taeda | reverse complement strand
ATAATCATGATCATGTTACACAACAATATGCATACATACATATATATACACATAAATGTTAGTGTTAATAGTCATGATCTGTTATGACCCTGTCAAACATGACATACATACACACCTACATGTATACATATATAAACATCAACATAATCATGATCATAACATAATTAGCATATATCATGGTCAAGGGTTAGGAGAACTTCCTTTATTCATGCAACATATGTGCAACATTAAGAATAGGCATTCCCAACATAGCCAAGGCATCTGACACCTCATATCCATTTAATTTACCTTTTGTTACTATTGACATGGCGAATGTTCGTAATACCAACAAGGGGAACTAACCCGATCGCAAGCCCCAATTAGACCTACTTTTGTTTGGAATGGCTAGTTCCAACGGTTTTTAAGGGACCCTATTCTATAGAACAAGGCTACATCAATTCTACATTTCAATCTAATCACTCATACAGAAATACACATTCCTTTTATGGAATTAAAGCTTGCAACTGATGTTTAACATAGTTTCAATTCAATGACTGCTGATGAATTAACTATGATGAAGAATCACATTGAAACAACCAAAGCTAATCATAAACTGTAAGTCATCAATGGGCACAAACACAAATCACATTCATATTTATGCTCACAACAACATCCTGATTCTTAACATATAAAGAAGAGGAAAATCAATACGAGAAAAGGCTCCTTCTCTGACCCAAACAATCTTCCTTACTCACAATAAACAAAAGTTGTTTTTCCAAATGAAAAAGCCCTGCTCTCATCTATGGAGGTAATATTTATTCCTTTAGGAACTAACCCCCCTGTCTCCCCTGACTTTTCCACTCCTCTCTCTTTTCACTACATGGATAAAAAAATGTACAAAGGAGAACGGTCGATGAGATTGTTGAGATGTCGAAGCCACCTTTGTTGGAGCATCCTTCTTCCTGGGGAAATGAACGGGTGTCGATGAAACAGAGAATGGTTGTGCATCATTTTGTTGCACCTGTGTGGAGTGGCTATTATTCCCTGTCATTTCTTGGAGGAAACTGAAGATGTGGTGCCCATCATCCCACATTTGGCATGCTTTGAGGTGTTTCTGGAGGGAGGGACATCTTGATGGATCAACATTGTGCTTCCCTTTTGACACGGAACATGCCTTCATTATGCACTATGGCAGTTCATACCCCTTTCTACACATTTCGCTTTTGTAGTATCGACATTGGGGGTGTAGAGGTGTCATTTAGACATACAACACCTTTATCTGCTACTGGATCCACTCGAACTCACCTGCATAAATAATTTGTATTAGCTTAATGATTACGAACAAATGATATAAACACCCAAGAACATCTCTCGCCATCATTGAAAAATGATAAGGCATAATGAAATTAAAAGAGCGAGTGTGAAAGAAACGACCCCTAGCTTAGCCGAAGTTGTGCTACGACGAGTCACAATCACACATCCCAATGGGACATCATATGCAACACCGCTCCTATTGGATTTCTTTTGAAACCCAGACCATGACATCTTACTGAAAACACAAGAATACATGGAAAAGACCACATTTGACCACAAGGCCGGATTTCAAAATTAATATGCTTGGACGCATAGTTATCGGCGAGTCCACTTCATCACTTTGGGCCTTAGGCATAAGCGCTAGACTCCGCCAATAGTGATTTAGTGATGGGGAAGGCGAACCTGATAACATATATAGTATGCTTGATAATATCGGTGGGTCTGCCAAATCACATATCGCAATGTGCATAGGCCCAAGACTCCGCCGATTGCGATATACAACTCGGCCGGACCTTATATAGATATATTACAATATACATATATACATTATTATAATATACATATATTATACAATATATATACATATATATATACATATATATATAACAATTTAATATATACATAATATATATAAACATATATTATATATAATAATATATATATATTATATATATACATATATATATATATACCATATATATATATAATATATATAATATATATATATATATATATATATAAACAACTATATATATATATATATATATAAATACTATAGTATAATAGATGTGTATTTAATAACGCGGCGGGTCTTCCATATCGCATTGCATTTTATAAATGATCCTGGGCTTCGCCAATATGTGATATGCGATGGGGCTTCGGACCCGAAATGAATGTGTTATGTTTAATGGGATCGGCAGGTCCGCCATATCACCGTGCACTTTATGTTCATGACTAGGGACCCCTCCAATTACGATATGTGAAATGCTACAGATCCGAAAATATATGTATTCTAGTCAATAAAGACATCAGGTCCAATGTATTATGGTAAGCATTATGTGTTTAATTTGCATGTGATAAGTGAAAAGGGGAAATTGGGCATGGTTTCGAAGTATTTTCATTATAACGAATTATATGGGAATAAAGATGTGATAGGAGGTTTTGAGGGGTTGGAAATGGCCCGAGGAGGATATGAATGAAGGGCTAAGAAAGGATTATAGATGAATCATGCAGCAGGGATTTATAAAGGGGGCCTTAACCATTTAAAAATTGAAGATTTGACTTGGCCAAGAGTTAAAATCCCTGGGATAAAACAGATCATTCGGAGGGGTGCAAGATCAACTTCTGGGGGACCCATTCAAAATTGCTTATCAGGGAAAATTCTAATAGGGTGGTGGTTGTGGTCACAAAAAATGGCGAACCGCTGGGAGAACCAATTAGCTCTATTTCCAAATGACCCTTGGATCAATAGAACATTAGGGTGTTAAAGATAAACTTGAAATGCAAACTGCATAGATGGACAGGCATGGTTTCCACTTCAACATTAGTTGCTTTAGGTGGGATAAAGACAAATAGCTTCTACTTACTGATAAGGCTTTGACAGGGATTCTCCAATGGTCATATTATGGGGTTTATTGACCTTCCTTTACCTGTTTTCTACTTTCAAGATCCTTTTGGGGCCATCACTGGCTTGTCAATACCTATTCAAGTGTGTACCTCAGCTCTTCGTTGCCCATCAAACTTGATGAAGATATGTTTATCTGCACTTTATATAGAAATTTTAGTGCTATACTTTCATATGATTGAATGGGGCACAATCATGGATCATGCCATATTTTTAAACTGCTAAAGCAAGGTTGGGTCTTGATGTGTCAACCGGTACTCTGAGCGCGATAACAATCCTTACTCCAACCAGCTTCCCAAACAACTTGTCCTTCCAGATTGGCACAAGGACTCAACATTTCAGTTTCTTTTAAATAAGTCCTTCCAGTTTCAAGCACAAGGACTAGAGCACAATTGGATATGCCACAGGATATATGACAGTGGGCTTAGCCCATGAAAGCAGGTTTACTTGTATATGGCAGGCATTGGAAAACTTAGTGTAGTGGACGAAACCAATGGAGAATGATTGAAAACCTTATGGACAAGCATAAGCTAGGTCTAAGTGCGATTTATTTAAAAATGTAGAGTTCCTCCATGCCAATCCAGTTGTAGTTACACATTTTTGTTTTATAAGGATGCCCCTACATGCTCCAGATATCCAAGTTATCAACATATCTCACCTAGTTCCCAACAGATGCCACTAAGTGACTTTAGTTTTGAATTCCATTGCTGATTTTTCTTTTCAAGTTATCATGGGCTCATTGAAAATTTGTTTGATTTGCAAGGTAACGATGGATTTAGGATTAGCAGATCCATCAGTAGGTTAATGAGGGATGAAAAAGCTAAAGGCAGTGAATGAAGGCAATCTGAAGAGGTTTGAGAAGGTGAAAAGAAGGTTGGAAGACATAAATCATATGGCTGCAAAAGACTAAAATTGCAAACATCAGAAAATTAAACTTTGCACAAAATAGGAATCGACAAGATCAAAATGCAACTAATCTAACAACAAAATAAAAGGATTCCTAACCTACTCAGGAGGTAACCACCGTGCGTGGCTACTGGAAGTATCTTTTGACGTGTTGGCCATTAACAGGGAGTTTTTCAGTTTCTCCCTGTAAAATTTTCAGTCTATAAGTTCCCTAACCAATTTTTTCTTAAATTTGGAACAGGCCCGACCATAAGTGCTGAAACTTCGTGTGTTCACCTTTTGGCTTACTCAGCTTGCCCCAGTTTAGGACTAGCTCTCCATTTCCTTGGGGATAATAGTCTGATGTGTGCCTTATGCGGATTGGTTTATTGATAGCAAATGCAATCGATTTTAGAGATGAAATGTAAGAAGCATTTTCAAATATGAGAGCGTAAAGGATGCCGAACCTATTGATAATAGATTTCTCCATAAAAGATATTACCTTGTCCTCATTAATCATCCGAAGCAGGATGGCTTTGGTCCATCTGGTGAAGTGGTCGGTTACCGAGAGTATATACTGATGCTCCTTTTCACCAATGAATGTATTTTAGAATGCCTTTTCGTAATGCATGAATTCAGGGATTTGATTATCACCTTCGAACACCTGCCAATTTGAGATGTTATCAGGTACGGATGGTCTAAAAATTAATTCAACATAAAATTTATTCTTGTTCAATGTAAGATTAGGAAAAGTTTTACAACCATACCAGCCATCCGATTGGCATCTTGGATTTTCCCTCGATGTATGTATGAAATATTAAAAGCATCAAAACTGTCAATTAAGCTCCATACCTCATGTTGCTACCTTACCAGGTGTGGCGAATTGTAGCGCATCCTTTTCCTTACTTGGTCCACAATTATCTGCGAGTCACCGAAAACTTTAAGATTTTTCACTTTCATATCAATGGCCCTTTTGAGGCCCTGCAACATGCCTTTGCATTCTACCATGTTGTTGGTGCATGTTAAGTCCAACTGGTTGGCCATCAGATGTTGGTTCCCTTGTAGGTCAATGAGAACATTTACAGTGCCTGTGCCTCCAAGACAGTTAGATCCATCAAAAGAGAGTGTCCAAAAATAGAATATAATGTTACATTCAATGAATTGCGTCTTACAAAGTTACTCCTACCATCTACTATAATACAGGATGCTTCATCAGTTGGATCACAGGGGAGAGCTTCCAACTACGTGTTTGTCACAGTTTCTTCAACCGTTTCTACCTGGAATTCTCCAAAACAGGTTTCGGTGGTACAAAGGTCGAAATTATAATTCCCAAGGATGGATATAGTAAAAATTACAGGTTCATTGGGGCTGTTTAGTTTCGTTACCACATACTTCATGTATATTTCTCAATCAACTCTCAGCATATCACCTTTTCCCCTCTGACACAACAAGAGATGGGACCAATCAGTTGAGAAATATCCATTCAGATTTGATAACCAATCCCTACTGAGCAACATTCCATAAGCATCAGGTATTTCAACTACCACTATATCAATGACTTGTGTGTATTGTGGTTTAGCAGCCAGCTGAATCAACACATCTTTTAACTCCCCAAGTACGTTCACATTTTTTTTTTCCAATTGCATAATTCGGTTTCCAGTTCTCTCAAGTATTGCATACAATCTTTTAGCAACAACGTAAGCCATAACAATGGATGAGGCACTAGAATCTACCAAGCAATTGTGTACATTCATGTTGAAGATTTCAAATGTGATAAGGAAAGGTGGAGTCATGGATTTTTATTTCCTCCCTATCATGGCTGCACTGACATCTTGGGGGTTTCAATTCATTTTGGATAGAGTGGCTTCCATAGCTGATGGCTTTTGGGTTGTCCAGGGGTTACTAATAGGTCTAGATGTTGACTTTTGGTTTGGATACTCAGATTGGTAGGAGGTTTGGAATTCCGCTCATTCATAGCTTTCAAGAGTAGATCCCTTTGCTGCATTAATTTTAGCAAATCAAAGTATGTTATATTAGCGCTAGATTTCTTAAGATCATCTACAATGTTGTAATCAATGTTATAAACAAGGTAGGGCAAAGTAAACATACCAATTTTGTTGTTCTTAGGCGGGATTTTACCATTTTGGGTCGTCTTTGTTGTAGTTGGAGACGTATTCTCTTTCTCTGGAAAGTTCACGATTGGTGTAGTTTTGGAACCGCCACTAGGTTTACGCTTCTCAACAGGGACCTTGGGAGTGGATGTTTCAAAGGGCGAGTATCTTTCTTTGTCTGGTCTACAGGCTTCATGGTGCCTGCAAGTGGCCTTTTGCTTCGTGTGTGGATTTCATTAGCGTTTATTTCTGACATGCTACCTCCTTCATCGCCATCATTCTCATTAGTGTAGAAATCCCACAATGCATTGATTTGAGATTCTTCATCCGAGGGTTATTCTACCTGGTAATCTTCCTCATCTTCTTGTTCTGGTTCGAGCTCCACTATAGGTTCTTCTTTGTTAAGGAGCAATCCAATAAGAGCCAACTCTTTCGTGTTTAAAGTACCTTCATTGGGTGGAGCAGACAATGCAAGTGGATCATGACTGTCCTATGCCTTCTTACAATAGAAAGGTTTGAAGGGTCTTCTGCTGTTATACTCTCCTCCACTCTTGCTCGCACTCTTTCCAAAATTCCTTTTCATATCTATGACTACAATTGTCATCTTCTTAATGATCCAATGCAAACCTTCTACATCTGTGGTATCTTTTTCCTTGGTTTGAGCCCCTTTGTTATCACTCCCATTACTCTTCTTGGATGCTTGAGAGGCTTTCGTTTCTCTGGTTGTAGGGTGGCATGCTGTGAGACTGGGCATTTCATTCTTAACTTTTACTGCTTCATCGATAGCACCTTGTAAGGTCTATGTTACTCCTTTTGACCCACATCGCAATATGGATAGGGAGAGTAGCAATGTAGAATTCCATGAGCACCTCTTCTGTAGGTTTGGCGGTGGCCGGGATTCTGTTGAACAAGGTGTTGAACCGAATATGAAATACCTTGACCTTTTATTTGGTTTTCATTTTCAAACAGGATAGTTCTAGGACTAAGGCAGTAGGGGTTTTGTCATCACCATACTTGTCTAAAAAGACCTATTGAAAGCCAGCCCACGAGGTGATCGATTCGGTTCTCAAGCTAAAGTACCATGTGGAAGCTGCACCAGTCAAGGTAAAAGGGAATAGGCGACAGATTATATCTTCATCAGCTACCCCCAGCATGTGCACGGCTAAGAAGAATGAATTAATATGGTTTTCAGCAATGTCTCCCTGCTTAGGGTCGAATTTAGGCAGTACCTTTTCTACATTCTTGGGTAAGGGATGTTGCTACCCAGGTATCACCACAACATCCTGAGTGAGCTAGGATGGCAGTGCTCCTAGAGGAGGTGGGAGTTGGTTTCCACCTAGTGGAGGAATATTAGCCATATCGAGGATAGGGATGTTTTGGTTGAGGGCTTCTTCATTAGGATTTTCCAAATTAGGCTAGGGATTATGTTAGGCCCCTATACTACTAGTGTAACCCCTTATTGTTATTAGTACAAAACACTTATTATATTGATGTACCCATGTAGTGCCCATATTGTTACTATTGTGCCCCATAGAAGCCCACTATTATTATTATTGTGCCCTTACATTATTATTGTTATGTCGGCTCTGGTTATGTTATGACCCCTTAGACTCCTATATATAGAAAGGAGGGCTTTTCATTTGTATCATCCAAGAATTGTTCATTTATGTAATGTAAAGGAGGTTGCCCCCTCGAAGAGGCTGAATTCTAAGGCGTTGATCTATCTTTTCTATCTTTTCTTGAGCTGGTTTCATAACAGTACAATATATAGGCATCAAACCACCTATGCTAGCCATCAGGGGTTGAATCCATGAGTCAAGGAGCTGTTTCAACAAGATCTAAACTAGGAACTGAAAAATAGGCAGTGGAACAACTTGCCTCTAAAACTATGGAAACTCATTCATTCAGCTCAAAACCACCTAAAACTGATGTATCTACCTCCTTAAGTCATTTTTCATAATTTTTACATCATAGTACATCAATTTACATCATATTACATCATTAACTTGACCATGAGAGAATAAAAAGTCAAGTTGGTAGAAAACTAGGCGAAATTTTGAGTTTTTGAGCAAAATTGGCAAAATTTTGCCTGATGCGCAACACCTTTTCCAAGCTGCGTTTGAAGGCCTTTCCCTTCACAAAATTAGCTCCAAGATGGCTTATTGGAAAGGTGTATCTACCTACTTTCTAGGACAAGTGGAATTTTTGGATTTGGTGTCCATTTTCCCCTTCAAAAATCAGTTCTCCAAGACTGCTTCTTGTGGGTCCAAAAAGTGGCAGAGAAGGCATTTTTGAGGTGTTTTTTGCCCTTTAGGTGACCTAGATCTCCTCCAAAATTCATGAAACTTTCTAAGTTTTCATGTTTTTTCATGAGGAATCCAAAAATGCAAGCTATTCCTCAAATTTCCCAACCAGTGCAATGCGCAGCGCGACTGGCGCTACGCATTAAAGGAAATTTCCTGTTTTTTGCAATTAAAATTTAGGAAACGACAAAATTCTCCAAATTGCTTCAAAATTGGCAAGAGGCAAGCTTATCAATTTCTTTTCCGAGCCAAGGAAGCTTCAGCCAAGGTTCTAATTTTATCTTGCTCCTTTTTGGCTTTTAAGAGGCTCCCTAACTTGGCTTTTACGTTTCTTATTCTTGTCTTGCAAATTTTGTTCCAGGCCAAATAGTGATAGGCCATGTGGCGCAACATATTCTTCTCCTTATTAGCCTTATCCAAAAGCTTCTCAAGGTGGATATTCACTCTTTCCAATCATGATTCTCAATTAGCCTCTATTTCTTGCTTTAGTTAAGTCAGCTTGATTTTCCTTCTTTTTGCCATTTGTCGGTTTTCCCTTATGGTTTGTAGCTCCATAATTGTTTGTTTGTCCTCCAATTGCTTTTTTTGTTGCTCAATGTAGTTAATGACCCATTTAGCCCTCTCAAGGTCAAGAGATAAGGCTTGGATCTCAGCTTCTTTCTCCTTGATGACCACATCCTTGATTCTTGAGCTTTGGGAGCCCAAATCAGTGTCCTCTTCCTCAATCAACACAAAATCTCTGTCTTGGCCTTCAGAAGGCCCTTCATCATGCAATGGTTGCTTTCCTCTATCCTGTACCTGTTCTGCTGAAGAAGAAGGAAAAGCCCCTTTCACCCCAGATGACGATAGCATTTCCCTGTTGTCCGGTGAAGAGAACGAGACCCCTTCCACCCCTAGTGGAGATAATACTCGTTTGGCAGCTACAAAAAGTCTTCTTGTCCCCTTTTCATAAGTTATAAACAAAGGAATGTGAGCCTCTTCAGTTCTTCTTTCATGCTCTCTTTGTTGCCCAGAAGTTCCACCTTCCTCTTGAGGTTCTACAAAAATTTGAGGCCCCTTGAAAATCTCATGCGCAATGAAGGTTTCCCATGGCACTCCCATTTGAGTGAGATGATGTACAACAAAAATATTGATGACAACAAAGTGATAAATGCTATTAAGTAGCTTTGGGTATGGTTTTCTCTTTGCAAGCACAATCATCCTCTCTATGTTTTTGCAAATGAAGTATGGAATACTCATCATTCTAACCCTGGTAAAATGCATAAGAAATCTGATATGATAGGCATAAAGTCTGGAGAACCTTCCCTCACATGTGAAGTATTTAATGATGAGTTTCATTAATGGAACATACCGGTCCTCCAAAAACTTAAAAGGAAACACCTTGCCCAATTTACTATGATATTTGGCTTTAATGTAGGGTTCATAGTTTAGTTTGCTAATATTCTGTCTTTTGTTCCATCTTTCCCCACATATGGCATCCTAGTTTCTTCTGTAATAATGGCTGGTGAAAGAGTGAAATTGATGCCAGAAAGCTGTACCATATTGTTCTCCATGTTGATGACAAATTGCCTTGCTAATTCATGATGATACTTAACCCTCTCAACTATCTCACAAAACTCAAAGAAAGATTGGTATCTGAAACAAGTGGTGGCAAGGGGGGGCATGCAAGAAGTTCATCAATGCTAATATGCTCCTCTCTGATTATCTTCCCACCCTTGTGAGGTCTCGTAGGTTGTACATTCCTGTCCCTTGAACTGTCACTCTGTGTTTCTTCTTCACAGCTTCAGTCATTGTTTCTTGCCATAGTGCTTGTCTTAGGAAAATGATGAGATGAAGGTATGGTGAAAAATGGTAATGAAGGAGGACAATGGTGATGAGTATGAAGAGATTTTACTCTTGGGAAATGGAATTGGGGAATGAAGGGAATAGTTCTGGGAAATTAGGGTTTAGTGAGGGATTTAGGGTTTGGTGAGGGAAGTAGTTGTTTTAGGGGAGTGGGATATGGGAAAATGGAATAAATGGAGTGTTTTAGGGTAATAAAAGAGTGAAAAGGGGTTTAATGATGTTTGTGTGATGATGGAATGAAATTTGCACAATGAAAGGGAAAATAGTGATGACAAGCTAGGGTTTCATTTTCCACATACAAAATTTATGAAGAACACAAATGTGACCTCAAATTCAGCTTTGGGATGATGATTACTTACTTGTAGCATGCAAATGTAGCAAATTTGATGGTTATGGCACGATTTGGAACGATTTAGAAAAATCTGGACTGATGCGCAGTGCACTGGGCCCAATGTGCAGTGCCCTCCTGATGCATAGCGCTAGTTCAAAATAACACTGCAGGATTGCCTCTGATGCATAACACCTGCCTGATGCGCAGGGCACTGCCTCTGATGCGCAACGCCAGGCCAAGTTGCTTGGAAAACAGGGTTTTTTGTCTCCTTGGATCCAAATCACGATTTTTGACTCTCCAAAGGATTTTTTGCTCAATGAAATGATAAATAGGAGCCCTTTCACTTTAAATATGGATGACCTTTAATTTTCACTTATCTCAAACCCACTTTTCTAATGTCAAAGTCACTTTTTGTCTTGAGCTCTGTTTTTCGATTGAACTTGACTTTTCTTAATCATTTGGTACACTGATGCATTGATGCTTGTGTTTTTGTGTGCAGTGGCTGGAGTTGGCAAGGTGAGCAAGGGCAGTAGCTCTGAACTTATTACATATAGAAAAAATTGAAATTACATAAAATTTTGTACATAGAAATAAAAACTTTGTTTTAACTCAAAACAAAGTTTTGAGGTAAAAATAATTTATTGTGCATATCATCATCAAAATGTTGATTTTGAGAACTTATTAGACCTCCTCATGTGCCTGCTGACCATTTATTGAGTTTTTGATGACCATGGTGACAAATCCTAGACCTAATGAGACCTAAAACCCTAAAAATGCTTTTTGCAAATGTAATGACAAAAAATGACTGTACATGACCTGAACATGTGAAAATGGGCCAACAAGTAAATGACATGAGGGAAATTGACGATGAACCACTACCATTAGTTGATCCATGACCTAATGGAATGTAACTGATCATATGGGACATCTAAAATGCATGCAAAAAGAGAAATTTGATCACTGATGGAGGGATTAAGATACCGACACTAACATTAACAAAAAGAGTCCCTAGACATTGGTATCCAGGCTTGTGAGAACACCTAGAGGTCCCTGGATGCTGGCATGCCTATAGCATGAGAGCTTCAAGAGGGCAAGTGATCAAAAGTTTCTGTGGGACCCAGGGGAAAACTGCCTTAAGTGTTGGCATGGTTCTCAGGGGTCCTGTAGCGGATTTGGAAGGTCTATGTGTTGTGTTTTTGTTGATTCCATTTCCTTAAGGTCACATAGGAGGTTGAATCCAACCATAGTAGCCTCTTGTCGCATGTTTACCTTGGTTGGCTTGTTACTTAGGTAGATGTGGGAGGAGGGTGTTACATTCTTCTTCTAATGTCTTTAGCTTGATTCTACAACTCAATAATCCTCTCTCTAGTCTGAAAATGTTGTGGTAGATCAGGGCAGCTTGTCTGACATCCGACTCGACTTTGGTTCTTGGATGCATGTTGATGTGGCTCCAACAGTCCATGTTTTGGCCTCTACACCGGTTGGTAGATGGGCTACTGCTAAGGTGAGTGGCATGGGCCATACTGAAAAGAAGGGAGTGAGGTGATGCAGAGGGCGGTAGCAAGAGGTGTGGGAATGGAAGGGACGAAGAGCATGAGATCGGGGGCATAGGAATGCTATAGGAGAGCGTCAAGTAAGGGGTATTCATAGGGTGATCATGAGACGAGCCTACTATGGAGAATGATAGTGGTAATAAACCCATGAAATCTTTCCTGATATGTGTGATTAATTCCCATGGAGGATCGAGAGATTTTATTGGTACTTGGATCGAGAAAGCAACAATTACTACCCTGAAGCATGATTGAATATTCTACTACATTGTTAGTTTTTTCAAATTTCAAACAAAAAACATGAAATATTACCTTTGGGGAAGGAAATGCAATATTTGCACCCAAACCTACTTGGGATTTGGCCACATCAAAGTCCATATTTCAAATGTTGTTTTCGTCTTTATGAGGAGCTACTTTTGTTGCAAGCATAATGGATGATTTGAAATCATCTTCGTAGAAAACTAGTTTATTTTCAAGAGATCCTGGATCTTCTACATGATATTTTCTCATTGGTTCTCAGTCCAAGATGAAAAAAGTGTCATGGAAAGTGGGCACAATGGCATAAGATAGATATATCTAAATGCTTCCTCCAATATCAATGGCCCACTTTTGAGATAAGAGCATTTCGCATGCATCCATAGCATCAAAAACCACTATGTCCATTACCAAACAAATATCAAGGTGCATTTTCAAGTCTGCTTACCTCCATAGTAAAATAGTTAGAACTTTCATAAGGGTGCTAATTTAGGCATTAACACTAATCAAATTTCTTGCATGATTGGCTGTATAACTCATTAAATTGAATTATTTACTTGTTTTATTCATTCTCGTTAAACAAGGCTTTCTTCCTAATTGTAAGACATAATCCTCTTATTGTTTTAGCTTGAAAAAAAAAAACACCTGTCATCCCTTCTTTTTGTCCTTGGAATCTCAATTAGTTCTATATATAATAATAGTAGTCATGTTTCAACCAATATAAAATATAGGTCTAGCACAGCCAGTGGAAAACAAGAGATTTTTGCTCTTATTTTGGGAGAGTGTGTTGTAATGGTATTTGGTCTGTTTGATGCTTTTGTCTTTGGGATCTTGGTCAGTTCGGTCTTCTATTTTCAGTGAATAGAAGAAATAGGTCTAGTGTGGCTAGTAGCAGTTAGGCGATTCCCACCTCTATTTTTGGTTTAGTATGTGCAAAGGAATTTGGCATGTTCAAAACTATTATGATGGCGAGAAAGATAGTGAACTTCATTCTACTATCATAATAAAAATAATTTACACCTTGGAAGCATTGTTGTGTATTCTGCAACTTTTCTCCTGTAATATAAAAACAAAACTCTTTCATTTTGGAGAGTTTTGAATAATGATAAGTGTATGTATAAAGCAAATGAAAGATAACAATAACATTATACTTCATGTTATATCAATAATACTTTAATAAAATGCATCCATGACCCATACAAACTATGTTTGAACATTAACAAAAGATTGAAAATCTACACTATATACTACAATAATAATGTGGGTATCCAAGCATACATCCATTCATCCAAGGAAAATTTGGGCACAAAGGATACAGAAATAACCTATTATGTCATTTACAATATTTGGCATTTGGCATGTTTATAAATATTATGATGGAAAGAAATACAAAGTGAACTTCATTTTACTATCATAACATAAAGACTTTATGCCTTAGAAGTGTGAAATTTTATCTATTGCAACTACTATAAATTATTCTTCTAACTAGGAATTTAATTGTACAGTTTATTTGCTACGACAAACAACGAATAAAATCACAATTGCAATTCACCATAAAAATAATGCGGAAAATAAAATACTGGAAACTGAGAAATTCTAGCACACACATAAGAATTTTAACACAGTTATTTTTGGGCAATTATCCCCAGAAAACCCCAACTGGGAAATCGGTGCAGAAAATAAGCATTTTATTATTAGTCTTCAACAACAATTCTGAGTACAATGATTTAGATTTTCAACTTGCTATCTAATCTTAGGAAAATACTAGAAAAAATATTGTGAGAATTTTCCCTCACCCCACAACTATTTTCTGCCTTCGAAACTGCCTCTCTAGCCTTTGTGTTGAGCTCCCTGCGTCGCCCTTTTCACAAAGCTTACATTGGCCCTCTGCAAATTTTAGCCTTCCTTCCTTTACCTCTCTCGGGAACCAGAAATATTCCTCCATGAATGTTATTTCTCTTCTCTTCCACCTTCTACTCTCCCTCTGACTCTATCTTCTCTATTGAGCTACTGCTACTAAGAAAATCGAACTGTCTGGGCAACTGAGTATCTGCACTGGTGTATTATCCATCACCACATCGACTTCTTCTTATAATCCATTTTTGGAGCACCAACGACCAAGATTAAAAATTAATGGATGGCTAGGATCATCTTTGGATCGACCAGAGTGATTTTATAGATGATTCTCACCTTATCTCAATTAATATTGATTGATTAACCATATTCCCTAAGTTTAGACTTAGGAAATATTTAAAAATCAGTGAATAATCTAATTGAGACACTTCTATGTAGAATTTCCAGAAAATATTTCTGGGTTTTGGAGATCTCATGTGTTCTAGCCTCTCCACCAAATTTCATAGTTAGACCACATCCGATGTTACAAAAACTAACACTCCCTCTTAACGATGAATGTGTTTTAGTTCTACTGCACACCCTGTAGCATCACCCTATCTCTGCATCATCTCTTTTCACGCCGTTGATGTCTAGACATACTGCCCACCAACCATTGCGCAACTCTGATATATGTTGCATATGTGTTGTTGCTGACACTGCCATATTACTGCCAACACTGCAACTGCCTCATCTGTTGCTGCTACAACTGCAACACCTGCAACTGAAAAGCATCTAAAATAGCCCGCCCCTACTACTGAAATGAGTTCTCCACCATACCCATATGTTCTCTAAAATATATGAACTTAGCTCTCCCTAGAGCTTTCGTGAGTATATCTGCAACCTGCTCCTCTGTGGGAACATATTGTAGATGGACCGCTCCACATTGTACACAATCTCTAATGAAGTGACAACGATTATCGATGTGTTTCGTCCCATCACGAAACACTGGACTTTCGAAGAGCTTTATGCAACTCTGATGATCACAATAGACACTAGTCACTTCCATCCTCTGCCTAAACACGCTTACTAACAACTTTTGAAACCATATAGCTTTGCACGTAGATGTGTTGGTTGCCATATAATTTGCTTCCGCAGAGCTCAATGTTATTGACTTCTACTTCCTGCTACACCAAGAAACCATCCCTAATCTAACACTAAAGCAGTACTCAGAGGTACTTTTCATGTCTACTGAATTGTCTGCCCTATCTGCATTTGTGTACCCATAAAGTTTGATGTCATCCCTTTGAGTATATATCAACCCATACTCATCTCTGGATCGATCCGAGTGAGTTTCTGGATGATTATCACCTTATCTCAATTAATATTGATTAATTAACCATATTCCCTAAGTTTAGACTTAGGAAATATTTAAAAATCAGTTAATAATCTAATTGAGACACTTCTAGGTAGAATTTCTAGAAATGATTTTTGGGTTTTGGAGATCTCATGTATTCTAGCATCTCCACCAAATTTCGTGGCTAGAACACATCCATTGTTACAATAACTAACACTCCCTCTTAGCGAGGAAAGTGTTTTAGTGCTACTGCACACCCTGTCTTTGCATCATCTCCTTTCACGCTACTAATGTCTAGACATACTTCCCACCAACCACTATGCAACTTTGATATATGTTGCATCTGTGCTGCTACAGACACCATCATATTGTTTCCAACATTGCAACTGCCTCTCATCTGTTGCTGCTACAATTACAACACCTCCAACTAAAAAACATCCAAAATAGCATGTCCGTGCTACTAAAATGAGTTCTCCGCCATACCCATATGTTCTCTAAAAATAGGCAAACTTATCTCTCCCTAGAACTTTCATGAGTATATATGTAACCCACTCTTATGTGGGAACATACTATAGATGGAATGCTCCACGTTGTACACAATCTCTATTGAAGTGACACCGAATATCGATGTGTTTCGTCCTATCATGAAACATTGAATTTTCGAAGAGCTTTATGCAACTCTGGTTATCACAATAGATACTGGTTGCCTCCATCCTTTGCCTAAACAAGCTAACTAACAACTTTTGAAGCCATATATCTTTGCACGTAGTTGTATTGGATGCTATATAATTTGCTTCTATAAAGCTCAGTGCTACTGAATTCTACTTCCTGCTACACCTAGAAACCATCCTGATCTAACACTGAAGCAGTACTTGAAGGTACTTTTCCTGCCCACTGAGCTTCCCGCCCAATCTGCATCTATGTACCCACAAAGTATGACATCATCCCCTTGAGTATATCTCAACCCATACTCAACTGTGTTGCGAACATACCTCAGAATATACCTCGCTGATGCCCAATGTATCCTCTTTGACTCTACCATGAACTAACTAAGGGTATTTTACAAAGCAGATATTTGGCCTAGTTGACCAAATAAATGAGAGACCCAATAACCTGTCTATACAAGGTGGGGTCGACATCCTTATCATCTGATGCATCTATCCTCTTCGAATTGGTGATCATGGGCATAGACATGGGTCTGCAAACCAATATTATGAACATCTTTAAAAAATATGTAGCTTATCTTCCTTAGCCAAGGAATATCTCGCCATCCTTCTACCCCACTTCCAATCCTAGTAAATAGTGCAGCAACCCCAAATCCTTCATGTCAAATTCTGCTGCCAGGTTCCTCTTGTAGCCCTTTATGAACCTTGATGATCCTGTCACAAAAATATCATCCACATACAAAACTAGAATGAGTGTCTCACCCTCTACCATCAAATATTAAAGGTTGAGATTTGCGTCACTCTTGACGAAACCCATCTGCTGGAAGTAGCTGAAAATCCTTCTGTACCATGCCCTGGGAGTGTGCTTGAATATGTATAGAGATTTCTTCAATTTGCACACATGAGTGTGCCTCTCATGAATCTCAAATCCCTTTGGTTGTTTTATGTACACTTCTTCCTCTATCACCCCATCCAAGAAGGTTATCTTGATGTACATCCGGTGAACTTTCCATCCCATCTGAGTTGATAGAGATATCACTGACCGATAGAAGTGTATCTGGAACTGGTGCGAGGGTCTCCCAATAATCTATCCCTTATTTTTGTGCATACCTCTTTTCCACGAACCTAGCCTTGTACTTTTCCACATTGTCATCTATCACATATTTGTTCTTATAGATCCATCTAGAACCTACAACTCATCTATCTTTCGTCCTTGACACTACCTCCCAAACATCATTCGTCATGATAGAGCTATACTTATTCTACCATGGCATCTACCCACACCTGATATTGTGTGGCCTCCTGAAAGCTGGAAGGTTCTACAACCTGAGCCACCAATGCTTGGTAACTATCAGGTTGTCTTTTCCTCATCCTAGGAGTTCCAATAAACTCCTTTGCATCTCTTAGTGTCTGACGAACCTCTCTTTTGGCTCATCTACTAGTCATGGGAGGTTCTGCCAGCTCCTCCTCATCCTATCTCTATTGCTCCATCTGCTGAGAACTCCCCGAATTTCTCGCACCTGAGGAAATACTGGTATTGGGTGTAATGCTAGATCCTTATGACTGTCCCCTTGCCTGTCCCACTAGTTTCCCCTGCTGCTAGACCAAAGGAGCTTTTGTTGACTAACTCTGATCACCTATTGGCATCTCATGAGATCTATTGAAAGCTCGGTCCTCTATGAAATTCATGTCTTGCCTTACTACAATCTTTTTGTTGCTAGGAATGTAGTTTTTGAATGCCTTTGAGGTTTCGTTGTACCCAATGAAGAACCCCTTCTATGCAATATGATCCTGTTTACTATGTTTATCAACTGACATGTGGCAATAAGTAACGTTGCTAAATTTTTTGAAGTGGCTAACTTTTGGCTTCTTCCCTGTGAAGACTCCTTCTAGAGTTTTATTCCTCAATGCTCTATGAGGAGGCCTGTTCTGGATATATATTGTCATGTTACATACATATTCCCATAGAAATATAGGTAGATCATGGTCATATAACATAACCTTTTCCAACAATGGCTCTGTTTTTCCACTCCACTACACCATTCTGCTATGGATTATATGGAGTTCTCCATTCTCTCTTGATGCCTTCCTTTGTGCAGAAATTTGTGAAGTCTTTATCAATATATTCTCCACCATTATCTGAGTGAAGCACCTTGATCTTCTTCCCTGTCACATTATCCACAAGAGCTTTAAACTCTCTCAAATGATCAAAGACCTCATCCCTAGTCTTCAAGAAGTAGATCCAGGTTTTCCTAGAATGGTCATCAATAAAGTTTACAAAATATTCGGCACCATTGAGAGCTCTAATGGACAACAAGAAACAAATATTTGAATGTATGAGTCCTAACACGCCATCAACTATGTTATCACTTCTTGGAAATGTTTCCTTAACACACTTCCCAAGTACACATCATTGTGTTTCGTGCCAAGTTTTGGAACCCCTGTTACCATTTCTCTAAGCATCCTGAGTACTCCATGGTGTAGATGTACCACTCTCCTATGCCATAACTCATTCACCTCCTTCCCACTACTATTGTCACTGCATATTAGTTCCATTGAAGAATCAATTTGTAACCGATAAAATCTGTTACTTTGAACTCCAATTTGTCTTACCTTTTTCCAGCTCGAGTGTTTGACATACACTTTCTTCCCTATGAACTAAATATCATACCCCTTATTGTATAACTGGGATACTGAAAACAGGTTCATACCCAATCTTGGCACATGCAATACATCTGTAGTGTTGGTGCTTGCTCCTGACTCCCTCTGAAAATCTATGGTACCTCTACCTACTGGAGTACTTTTCGTTATGTTTCCCATAGTAATTTGGAAGTCCATCTGCTCCTCTGTGTAGGTAGAGAAATATTCTCTAACCCATGTCATGTGCATTGATTCTCCACTGTCTATATACTAGACTCCATATGAAGTTGATCCTATTAAACAAGCAAATTCATCCTTCAATGTGGAAGACAAATTTGAAGTCTCATGAATGTTACTTTTGTCCATGATTATTTTGAGGAATTTAGTGCGTTATTATGCTTTTCCAACCTGGCGTTGTCTTTGCTCTAACGAACTATTGCAAAAACTTCTGCCCCCAGCTAGAGATCTTCTCAACAAGAACATATGAGCTTCTCCTTTTGCCTCTGGAATAACTTGTTTTGGAAGAAGCAATTTTTTCCTCCTCTCAGAAAAAATAGGTGTTCCTCAAGCAATTTGGCCTTCTGGCAAAAAGATTGCGCTACCCCTTGGGAATTTCGTCTTGTTGCCCACACTTAGCAGAAATTCCTTGTTTTTTTTTCTAAGCTCTCTAG
Source organism: Pinus taeda (assembly GCA_000404065.3). Lineage (NCBI taxonomy): Eukaryota > Viridiplantae > Streptophyta > Pinopsida > Pinales > Pinaceae > Pinus > Pinus taeda. The sequence goes on along the minus strand of APFE031225774.1, from coordinate 151,493 downwards.
TTGATCAATTATGATTTGATACCATGTGAAATTTTATCTATTCCAGCTACTAGAAATTATTCTTCTAACTGAAAATTATTTATATAGTTTATTTGCTACGACAAAAAACGAATAAAATCACAACTACAATTTCCAACATAAAAATAATGCGGAAAATAAAATACTGGAAACTGAGAAATTCTAGCACACACATAAGAATTTTGACACAATTATTTTTGGACAATTTTCCTCGGAAAAACCCAACTTGGGAAAATCAGTGCAACAAATGAGGGTTTTATTATTAATCTTCAACAACAATTCTGAGTACAATGATTTAGATGCTCAACTAGCAATCTAATCTGAGGAAAATACTGGCAAAAGTATCGTGAGAATTTTCCCTCCCCCACAACTATTTTCTTCCTCTGAAATTTCCTCCCTAGCCTCTATGTTGAGCTCCCTGCGTCACCCTCTATGAAGAGCTTACGCTGGCCCTCTACAAATTTCAGTCTTCCTTCCTTTACCTCTCCTTGGAACTAGAAATCCTCCTCCTGGAATTTTGTTTCTCTTCTCTTTCACCTGCTACTCACCCTCTGGCTCTACCTTCTCTGCTAAGCTATTGCTAACAAGAAAATTGAAATGCTTGGGCAACTGAGTATTTGCACTACTGTATTCTTCATCACCACATCGACTTCCTCTTATAATCCACTGTTGGATCACCAATGACCAAGATTAAAACTTAATGAATGGCTAGGATCATCTTCGGATCGATCTGAGTGATTTTCTAGATGATTCTCACCTCATTTAAATTAATACTAATTAATTAACCACATTTCATAAGTTTAGACTTAGGAAATATTTAAAAATCTGTTAATAATCTAATTAAGACACTTCTAGGTGGAATTTCTAGAAACTATTTTTGGGTTTTGGAGATCCCATGTATTCTAGCCTCTCCGCCAAATTTTGTGGCTAGAACACATCTGTTGTTATAAAAACCAATAGGAATTTTTTTTTTTTTTTTTTGTATTGTGTAACCTTTCTCTGTAATGATCTAGAAATTTTTTAGCCAAAGGGTTTCTTCAAAAACTAGGGTCTATAATGAAATCTTCTTCTCTTACTCAATAAGTAAAATCAATCGATTTTCTAGTAGTACAATATCATAGTAAACAATATGATCTATTACATGAACACTTGTTCATTCAACATTATATAATGCCATAGTTCATTCAGCACATTATTGTCATCCAACACAACAAATATATTTTGAATAAATTCCAAATTCAACAAAACTTCATCAATGAGTTATTGTATCATATCGGATAAATGATGTGATTTGTTTGACTCTAATCTATGGACTGAAGGTAATACCCAACTAATATTTTCTTTGCGAGCTTTGACCAAATAGGATGTTGGACTAGCCTCAGACTGAATCTGCTATAAGATAGAACTGACTTTTCAGGATGATGACTACCTAGTAAAGGGGAGGATTGAATTTTGTCTCAGATCTATCTTGCACTCGTCCGCTGATCACCTCAGGAAGCTCTTTCGAAATTTAGACTCAAGGTCCTATATTGCCTCAGCAGCTTTGGTATGCTACAGACTCTTAATTCCCTTATTTATTCTAAGGAAAGGGCTTGACTACTTGCTTGAATGATCCACGTCTATGCTAAGAAAGACTTAACTTATTTCAGAAGGGAGATCATGATTCCACCTTAGTAATGACTTCACATTCTTCCTCAGAGAAGTCGGCTAGGTTCTTCCACATGTCCGTGGAACCTCAAGAGAAATCAATTGACTTGCTTCCAATCTCTCACCAAATGATTATGCTATTTTCCAAGTTGTTATCTTCCCTATTTACCAAAAAAAGAAATAGAAAAGATAAAATGCAATCTTAGGAAGGGAGTTGAGTTCTACCTCAGGGAGGCCGCAATTCCTCAGACTACTCATTTTGTATGTCCACCACAATTCTATCTAGAAGACTTTGTTGGTTATAGAGAAAAACACCATAAGTGATCTTGAATAGTCCCACGAAAATGCTTGACTTTTATCCAAATTTGATGCCCTTATGATAGTTTTCCTTCTTTTCCAGAACAAAAGAAATAAGGAAAAAAAATTTACTAACTAGGGTGGAATATTTCACCACCAAAATTAGTAGGGTAAAAGAGGTCTTAGAATCCTCAAAGCCACAAACTCAAATAAAAATAGAGTAAAGGATCCAATCCAATGATCATCAAATGAATCCAACTCCATTTTATTTATAGATTTCCTTTAGGGGATTTTCTCCCTAATTAATTGAGAGAAATTCACATCAAACCCCAAATTTGGGCTTTTTTGCCCCAGTTGCCCCAAACTTACCTAAACATTGGGTATTTTGGGTATTCCCCTTTATCAAGGACTATAGCCTAGGGGGATCAATAGGTTACTTCATCCCTTGGGCCATTTAATCTCACAGGGACATTACATTCCCCTGTAATATAAAAATAAAAAAATCTTTCATTTTGGAGAGTTGAGAGTTGTGAATAACAGTTAGTTTATTTATAAAGCAAATGAAATATGATAATAACATCATCCTTCATGTTTTGTCAATAATCCTTTAATAAAATCCATCCACGACCCATACAAATTATGTTTGAGAACTATTTTTGAATGTCATCAAAAGATGGAAAAATCTGCATTATATACTACAATAACAATGTGTGGTATGCATACATACATCCATTCATTGAAGGAAGATTGGGCACAAAGGATACATAAATAGCTTATTATGTCATTTACAATATTTGTCAGAATTCAAATTGTTTATACATCCACATAATATAGATTTAATACACTAGCTAGTTTCAAATCATACAAATGAAGATTTCAAATTTGTTCATCCATACATATAAAATTGATTTCAAATTGGTATACAAAGATGATAAGAAGCTGAGAAAAAAAATAAAATAATAAAATTACACACACACACACACACACACATATATATATGAAAAAAATGTGTCCAACAATGATAGGGAACTACCAAAAGTACTAACATAGATTAGAGAACCTGCTTTCTAAATAAAACACATAAATATAGAGATAAAGATATTAACATCAAACGAATGAACCAGACATTGTAAATTACAAGCATGCTAGCTATTAGCATATACTACATTGATATGAATGAATAATCGGGTTTATAATGGGAGGTGTTAGTTGAGAAGACACATACACACTCAAAGACAACTCAACCTGTTACCTAAAATGGAAAGTTATAAATGCAATTGTTCGCAACATAGGGAATTGTATTAATAGCAAATCAACTCATCTATTACGTGCCTTTCTCATGTCTAAGTTTGATTATGCACCTTTGTCAAGTCTAATTGCCCAATTAAAAGAAACGATAAAAGACAGTCTTAGGAAGGGAGTTGAGTTCTACCTTAGGGAGGCCGCAATTCCTCAGACTACTCATTTTGTATGTCCACCACAATTCTACCTAGAAGACTATGTTGGTTATAGAGAGAAAACACCAAAAGTGATCTTGAATAGTCCCACGAAAATGCTTGACTTTCATCCAAATTTGATGCCTTTATGATAGTTTTCCTTCTTTTCTAGAACAGAAGAAATAAGGAAAAAAAATATTTACTAACTAGGGTGGAATATTTCACCACCAAAATTAGTAGGGTAAAAGGGGTCTTAAAATCCTCAAAGCCACAAACTCAAATAAAAATAGAGTAAAGGATCCAATCCAATGATCTTCAAATGAATCCAACTCCCTTGTATTTATAGATTTCCTTTAGGGGATTTTCTCCCTAATTAATTGAGAGAAATTCACATCAAACCCCAAGTTTGGGCTTTTTTGCCCTAACTGCCCCAAACTTACCTAAACATTGGGTATTTTGGGTTTTCCCCTTTATCAAGGACTATAGCCTAGGGGGATGAATAGGCTACTTCGTCCCTTGGGCCATTTAATCTCATAGGGATATTACATTCCCCTATAATATAAAAATGAAAAATCTTTCATTTTGGAGAGTTGAGAGTTGTGAATAACAGTTAGTTTATTTATAAAGCAAATGAAAGATGATAATAACATCATCCTTTATGTTCTATCAATAATCCTTTAATAAAATCCATCCACGATCCATACAAATTATGTTTGAGAACTATTTTTGAATATCATCAAAAGATGGAAAAATCTACACTATATACTACAATAACAATATGTGGTATCCACATAATACAGATTTAATACACTACCTAGTTTCAAATCATACAAATGAAGATTTCAAATTTGTTCATCCATACATATAAAATTGATTTAAAAATGATGTGCTAAGATGATAAGAAACTGAGAAAAAATAAAAATAAAAAAAATTATATATATTGAAAAAAATGTGTCCAACAATGATAGGGAACTACCAAAAGTACTAACATAAATTAAAGAACCTACTTTCTAAATAAAACACATACATATAGAGATAAAAATATTAACATCAAACAAATGAACTAGACATTGTAAATTATAAGCAGGCTAGCTAATTAAAATAATGAATCAAATCCTAAATATTTTAATAAAGAATTAGCATATACTACATTGATATGAATGAATATCAAGTTTATAATGAGAGGTGTTAGTGGAGAAGACACATACACACTCATAAGCAACTCAAACTGTTACCTAAATGGGAAAGTTATACCTAGGGAATTGTATTAATAGCAAATCAACTCATCTATTACGTGCCTTTCTCATGTCTAAGTTTGATTATGCACCTTTGTCAACTCTAATTACCCAATTAAAAGAAATGGAAGGATGGTAAGTTGTACCTTCAACTAAAAAATTGAAGCAATAATATTGAACCCCTCCCATTTAAAATTTGCTTCTTAAAAGTCTTCACCGACAGTTGTACGACATTGACATAAAATAAAATAATGCCTTTATACTCTTTTTATGCCCAAGGATGAGATAGAACTATTATAAGCCGAAGTAGTATTCATAAAACTCCACGGTGGGGAAGGGATGTGAGTTATCATCAAAAAATTAGTATAAATTGGGATATATATAGTGCTACTCTAATGTATTTTAAATTACACGTATTTAATATGTATTGTCATCATGTTCTGGACTATGTGAAAACCTATAGCCTCTAGAGATTGTGGAACTATATAATGGGATCTGTAGAACATTAAAATACACTATGTTTGTAGACATTGTATAGATGCTGATGACACTGGGGAATTATCTTAGTGTTTGGGTACAAATATTTTGAGAGGGGGAGGAGTTGTAGTACCTCATTTTGGACTTGAGCATTTCCTCATGTTTTAAGACTAATTAGTTTGAGCTACCATTTATTGTGGACGTTTTTGATGTATATGTATGATCAATGAGCACTTGGTACATTTTGATTTTCCATTTACTTGACCGGAATGATGTTTTAATGTATGTTAATTATCTTTATCAGTTGATATTATGACATGATGTTATATTTAATCTATCTAAGATGGATATGATTATTATGTCATTGCTTATGCATTGACATCTATGATCAGTTCAAAGTTATTAGTTTGTTTGTACTATGGAAAATTTTCAAATTTATATAGTTAACATAAGGTTTTTGGTTGAAATTTTTCTGTGACATCAGCCCGCCACCACATTCTCGAATCCGGATTTTGAGGGTTGACATCATCCTACCATGCACGGTAGACCGGATTGTATAGTGGAGGTACATGAAAGGATGATCATTCGTACAACTGGTAGTTAACTTAGGCTGTGTTGAGATATGGTGGTGTTAATTTCATTTTAAGAGTGTTGGTGGAGAATTTATTATTATGGTTAATGTATTATCGAGAATCGGATTTAGTTGTTTTCAGTGTTAAAATTGGTTGTTTTGTTTTTTTCTTGGTGTTGTGAAGCTCATTGAGGTTGTATTTCTTGTTTTTGTGTATGTGTTTTCTGTGCGGCATAACTCCTTGTTGTTAGGTTTTTGTTGTTACCAAGTGAGGTTTTTTGTTTTTTTTTTTTTGTTTTTTGTTTTTTTTTGTATCATCGATGGATGCGAGCAATAATTTTTTGTAGGGAACGCTGAAGGTGTTTGGTTATGTGGCAGGACGCATGTTTGCTAACCCCCAATGACAATTTGATAGGTAAATGTATCAACATTATTTTTTGGTTTAATGGTTGTGATGCATAATTTGAAGTTCTAATGGTTCACTGTTTCGCAGAATTTGCAGGTGAGACTTTAGAATTTAGAGCATAACAGTTGTTCGGGTAAGCATATTTCTTCTTGTTCAATCTACTAGAATTCCAAGAGTTTCTAAGAGAGATAAACGATTGATGCTTCTTCACTAAGTTGAGAGGAGAAAGAGCAAAAAGAAATCATATAAATGACATATGAGCAATGTTTATCAATTTAGGGAAAAGGAACATACTTTATAGAAGAATTTGAACTATTAGGTGGCAAGTCATTAAAGGAAGCAATTCCAGGAGAATTAAAATAGCCCACAAAAGATCTTGTTGCCAAGGACCAGGTAGAAATAAAAAAATTACGGTTCAATAAAGTTTCCAAAAATTTCTGCAACTGCCTTTTTAGCTAATCAAGCTTATTTCCAAGTTTGAGGTCAAATATCAGAAGAAGAAGAAAAAGACACAAGGATTAATTTCCATCTGTCAGATCAACATCAATCAATTTCCTCCCATTTATTTCTCTGCATTGCAGGAGTTATATTCACAATGGGCAACTTATATCCAAATACATGCACCTCACTTGCTACTTAGTATTAATTACAAAGACTCTAAAAATGAGGAGAAGATGCTTGCTTTCCTACCAAATTTCAATTGAACATACAACCTTTTAGAATTCAGTGTTTACTTTCAGAAAATATTTCATGTTCCAAGACCTATTTTATTTTATTATATTTTAGTATTTATAGACCATTATGCATTGGTGGAAAGGGTCCAGAGTAAGTGAAGACTGCAAATTTGGATTTTTGTAATCAATTTTGAAATGCTAGCTTTTTTCAATACCATTTTTAGTGCTCATGTGTGATGAATTGTGGCATTTATGTCAGTGCATGATTTTAATTTCTTAATAAATGCATCTGATTTTACTCTATGACTTGTGTTGTTTGATTCCGAATGAATATTTGATCATTTTGTTTAAGGTTTTGTATGACGATTGTGCAATTTACATCTTTTTATAATCATAAATTAAAAAATTGTAGATTTACTTATTGTTAGTTGATCATTGCAATACAATACTCAAATGTAGGAAAAATTTCTCTCCTCTAAGGCATAGGAATTGTTATTTATCTACTTTAAATTCTGCATGTATAGATATTCCAGAAAACACTAAAAAAATTGATTGGATAGTATCAAAACCCAAAAATATTTTTGAAGTTTTATTTAAATCTTCAGCGAAAAATTCTATTTTCAATCTTGTGAATTCAATTCCATTTAGGAATTTAAACTTCATGATATTATGTGTGGTGTTATGCTCATTTAAATCCTTTAATTTTTGGTATTTAGATTGATTAAATCATTGGTTAAATGTGCATTTGTACTTGATATTGGTACATGCATAATGTACAAAACTTTGGAGCAAGTGTTAGGAAATATCTCTTGTTTCTGTGTTGCAGATATATATGTTAACATCAAATAGCTCACAAATTCATTGTATTGCAAAACCTTTTTCCTCTATATGTCAATATGCATATGGCAGTAATAAGTTTATAGTATAAGCTTGTGAATCATTGATACATTACTCTTGTTCGATGTTTCTAGTATCCAGGTGTTGTTTTATGCAATTGCTAGCAATATTATCATTACAAAAGAAACAATTAAAAAAACTTGTACAATTGTTTTTCTCATATTAGACATATCAAAACATGGTGCAAGTGTACAAGTAGACTCAAACAAATAGTCATCACAGTGATTGATATTTTGTCCATAGATCTACAAGCCTTGTTCAAGTAAGATTTTCTCAATTGACAATATGTCAAAGTGTCCAAGTGAAAATTTTTATGCACATTTTCATGGGCCAATTGCTTCACTTATTGAAGCTTGAATATCTATCGTGCTATGTAACAGGAGTGGCCCAAAATTTCCACATACAAAATTTTGACTATCTTGCAAAATATTATATTCATGGCCATCAATGGCTAGATTGAAATGTAGATCTTATTTTTTTTAGTTTTAGATAGACAACAAGACCTTTGTTACAGGTGATATGTAGCCATACCAAACGATAAAAAAAGGAACTTTGATTGAGCAGACACTGATTTGTTGCAAGAGGATTTTTTCCACCTGCCAACAATTCCTTATGTAAATTGGATGCAAGCATATCGATTTTTGCAGTCATAATTGTGCCTTGATCCCTGTTCACATTGGTAATGCTTATAATATAGTATACTCATCTATTTCTTGTTAAAATGTTTATCACTGTATATGGCACATTAAAGTTACTATTCTTTTGAGCATTGTTGTACAAGTTTCCTCAATAAGATACATTCCACTAGTTTTTGTTGCACTGTTGTTTCTTGTCATGTATGTGTGTCATTGTGTCCATGAAAACCGTTATGCCTATAAGATAAAGCACAATGTGACAATGGATTCCATGTTGAACCTTGGTTTCACACTGAGTGTGCCTAGAGTCTGAGAAGAAGAGTTATTATACACCAAACTAGCACAAGGAGCTAGCCAAATAATTGCACATTTCGTCAAAAACTTCTCTATCAATTACTATGTTCTTGTATTCATTTGTCTCAAGTATTTAGCTCTGAATACAACTGCAACTAGAGAACTCGGAGTTATCAGATTGTTGTTCTAACAACATGAGTCTTTTTAGAACATATGTTTCTTCTCCAACTTGAGCAGTGCTCATGAAAATTGTTCTTCTAGAAGCTAAATACAAAGACAAACACAAAACAATGTGCATTACTTGTCCACTTGACATTTGTTGTATATTTAGCAATGTGTTTCCGAGTTTGCGAATAACTTCAATTTTGTTGTCTCGACAAGATATACGATTTTTTTTTTTATTTTTTTTTTTTTTTGAATGTAATTGTAATGGAGAAATCCATTTAGTCATATAATAAATGCAATATGTTGTTGCACGATAGGGATCTAAAATAGATTGAGCATATATGTTTCCTTGGTACACTATGTTCTTGTATTCAATTGTCTCAAGTGTTTTGCTTGAATAAAATTGTAACTATATATAAATGTATTTCTAGATATAAATGTAGACACAAACAGACAGGAAATATAGGCTTTGAGAATTAATTACTGAAATTTTAGAAACACTTTATAGTGTCATATAACATATAAACTTATGATATCGATAACTGAGCTAAGAGTCAAGAAAATAATTGCCAATGTGCATATAATAAAATCTTTTCACAACTTGTTGGACGAAGGAAAATTCAATTTTCTATAGTTCTTTGTTGTATAATTTTTTGGTATGAAACTTATAATCTAAATATTCACTGAATAATTTGCATTCTTGTTGTCATGTTTACACCAAGTTTTTTTTCCCTTTGTGTGTCACAAAATCAATAAAAACAAAAGACTTAATTAACTTTTTTCTTTTTTGAAGACTTAAGTCGTAGGTTGGATCCAAAAAAAAATTGTAATAAAAATACAAGATCCTCACTATTTGACCTTTCGACCACACAACTAGGAACTCGAGCTAACTACGATTTTTTTTAAATAATTGGGCTGACCTCCTGGCCTCGACATTACCAGACTGTGAAACTACCTGACCTAATGAATTCACCCGAATATGATCTAGTCCAGGCCACGAAAAAAACCCGTCTGGTTGTCTGACCTCTCGACTATACGATCAGCTCACAAAGAAAAAAAACATGACAATCTCGACAGTAATATTGTTATTTTTGTGCTTTTAGAGTCAGTTATTGAAAGTCTAGTCTCCTTTATTTGTTTGTTCTGTAATCTTTTCTTTTGTGCATCACAAAATGTATAAAAACAAAATCCTTAAACATTTTTTTCTTAATTAAGTCGAAAGTTGGATCTAGAAAGATTTTGTAAAAATGAAATACAACCTTCTGACTACCCAACCTTCTCACCACTCGACTAATATGTTAGGTCCCTATAATACTAGTGTAATCCCTTATTGTTATTGTTAGTGTAGCCCCCTTATTGTTATTATTATGCCCATGTAGTCCCCATATTGTTTTTATTGGGCCCCATAGAAGCCCACTATTGTTATTATTATGTCCTTACATTATTATTGTTATGTAGGCTCTAATTATATTGTGACCCCTTAGACTCCTATACATAGAAATGACGTATTGTCATTTTTATCACCCAAGAACTGTTCATTTGTATAATGTAAAGGAGGCTTCCCCCTCAAAGAGGTTAATTTTTTAGTTGTTGATCTATCTCTTCTTCTATTTTGTGGTTGCATAACATTTGGTATCAAAGCTTTGGATTCTAGGGTTTCGATTCTTCAAATAGGTCATCATTGCATTTTCGCTATAAAATGTTATTCTATGAAGCTTCGGAAGGTGAAATTTCGTCCAAGTGGAACCAAAATATTTGTGAACCTAGTGTATGAATTCAAGATTTTGTCTCGATATTATTTTCGGAGATATGATCCGAGGAAGTTGGGGGTTTTGTAGGCTCCAAAATTCCATCTCAAACAATTGATACAGGGAAAATCATCATAAATTTCTCTTTGAGCATCATATTTGAATTTCATAAAAAGTAACTAAAAGAGGATGGACTTTATTTTTTGGGTATCATTTTCAAGGCCAAAGGTCGAAATAGTGACACGTGGCACTCTGTACAAGTTCTCTCTACTGAACTAGTATATAATCAGGTCATAGTGGGAGATTAGGCATAAATCTTTCTTGAAGAATCCAATATTGGTATGACTTGTTGGGTTGGAAAGAATACTCAAAGGGATACTACAAGACTGAATTTTAGAGCTTGGAGATTTGAAATTACAGAGATACAACAACTTCAATATCGAGCTCCTAAAAAGCAAGAAAAAAGTGTGTATTTTTATTTTTATTTTGCATAACTTTTGTTTGAAAAACCAGTTTGAAGTGATTCAAAAGGGAATAGTGAAGCATAGATATCATTGTTTGATTTCAAAATTCCTCAAAACAAAAAAGTGGACACACCTAGCAAGAAACCAGAAAGCTCTTCTATGACACATGAAGAAGAGGAAGAAATGCAGCATGATATATCAAAATTGCGAGATCAAGTACAACAAATTTCACTCTCACAAAGAGTAACCAAAAAGGAACTAGAAGCTAAGATAGATGGTTTAAAATATGACATGGAAGCATTGATGAATGTCAAGATGGAAGGTTTGAAGGATGGTTTCAAAACCTATTTGAAAAGGTACCTGAAAGGTTTGAAGGAAAGTTTGACAAAATTGCTACAAGAAATGCTTCCTAGTGGTGACAAGGTACTCCAAAAAAATCATTATGAGGATAAAAGGAATACAAATTATGATTTTAGAGACTCACATAGTGGGTTGAATACTAACCACATTCCAAATATCGATATGAGGAAGTTTTATGGCAAGGCTTCGGTGACATGGATACTACAGATGGAGAACTTCTTTGATCTACATGATGTGTCGAATACACAAAAGGTACACATTGCATCTTTATATTTAGAACAAAATTAGTTTTTCTGGTATCGATGGATTTTTTTGCGTAAACCACATGTCACTTGGTCAATTTTTACGGAGGAAATGGTAGCACATTATGAGGATACAAAGATCAACACCTTCTTTAGCGATTTGATAAACCTCAAACAAAAGGGTTCAATGGCTGAGCACATTGAGGACTTCCAAAAATTGAATCTAAGGGTAATGATATTCCAGAGGAGCATAGGATTGATGTCTTCATAGGGATCTTAAAGGATAACATCCAACAGGAGGTTCGCCTTTGGAAACCTGATTCATTGGAGAAGGCATTCAGGGTGGAAAGAAAAGTTGAAAGCAAAATTATGGCAACAAGGAAGTCTACCAATCACAACTACAAATATGTAAGTCTTGGTGCTCCTATCCTTCCACGACCTACAAGGTTGACACCACAAAAATTGGAATAAAAAATAGAAAAAGGGCTTTATTATAGCTGTGATAGAAAATACACTAAAGGTCATAAGTGTGCTGAGAAGAAATTATTTTACATAGATTATGAAGAGGAGGAAGAAAAGGAACAAAAAACATCAAAATAAGAGGATATGTACCAGGAACCAACTCCATAGAGAGAAGAAATGAGTATGCCCATACCTTGTAATGAATTGGTAGGAATTACCACTCCTCAAACTCTCAAGATAGAAGGACATATTAAGAAGAAAAAGGTAATAGTGTTTATTGATTGAGGTAGTACCCATAATTTTATTCATTGTAAGATAGCAAATGAATTGAATTGCTTCTTATATCCAACACTAGAGTGTCAAGTGATGGTTGGAAATGGAAGAACTATAAATTGCTATGGAAAGTGCCATAATGTCAAGCTAACCATGGGTGAATATGTATTGAATAGTCCAATGATTTCCATTCCAATTGGTGGCATTGATGTTGTACTAGTATTCCAATGGTTACAATCTTTCGGTACGATAGATTTTAATTTTCAAGAACTTTTCTTGAAATTTTTTTTTTGGAAGGAAAGGAAGTTGAATTAAGGGGTATCACATAGAAACCAAGAAAGATAATTAGCTCTAATGGTATGCCAAATATTCAAAAGAAAGAACAACGGGGCGTAATTTCAAAATTATGGTCACTAGAGGTTCAAACATCGAAATCATCTGTTTCTCCAGATCTACAAAATTTTTTGGAAAATCATTCCAAGATATTTGAGACTCGCAAAGGTCTCCCACATATTCAATATCATGATCATGCTATTCATTTGATTCCAGAAAGCGTTCCTCCAAAAATTAGGCCTTACAAATATCCCTATGCCCAAAAGAGTGAAATTGAACGTATGTTTGCAAAAATTCTAGAGGTCGGTATAATTAAACCTAGTCAAAGTTATTTCTCTGCTCCAATAGTATTGGTGCACAAGAAGGATGAATTATGGCACGTTATTCCAGATTATAGGGAGCTCAATAAAGCTCACTATTAAAGATAGATTTCCCATTCTTGTCATTGATGAATTGTTGGATGAATTACATGGAGAAATTTACTTCACCAAGTTGGATATTCGTTCGGGATATCATCAAATTAGAATGAAGACTGAAGATATTATGAAAATAACATTTATAACTCATGAGGGTCATTATGAATTTTTGGTCATGCCCTTCGGCCTTAGCAATGCACCTTCCAGATCTCAAGGTTTGATTAATTCCATTTTCAAACTCTTCTTTAGAAATTTTGTGTTAGTAATTTTTGATGATATACTAATATACAACAAGTCTTGGAATTATCATATTTAACATGTTGACAAGGTGCTCAAACTATTCGAGGAGAAACATTTATATGAAAAAACCTCCAAATGTTTCTTTGGAGTACATGAGGTGAAATATTTGGGTCATATTGTATCTCATGAGGGTGTTAAGGTAGACCCTAAAGCATCTTCGAGGATTTCTCGGGTTGACAGGGTATTATTGTAAGTTTGTTAAGAAGTATGGGAGAATAAAAACACCTCTAACAACATTATTGAAGAAAGATGCATTTTCTCGGACTCCAGAAGAATCTAAGGCAGAACATCTTAAAGAGGCAATGTGCCAAGCATCAGTCTTAGCTACGCCAGACTTCACAAAAACCTTTATTGTGGAATGTGATGCTTTGGGAAATGGAATTGGTGCTATTTTAATGCAAGAAGGAAGACCCATTGCTTTTAAAAGTTAACCAATCAAAGGAAAGTATTTACACAAACCTATTTATGAGAAGAAAATGTTGGAAATACTACATGCACTAAAGTGATGAAGACCTTACCCAATGGGAAGACACTTCAAGGTAAAAATAGATCATGATAGTCTTAACTAATTTTTGGAACAAATATTATATTCAGAAGAACAACAAAAATGGGTCACAAAGATGTTGGGTTATGACTTTGAAACCATCTACAAAAAACGGAAGCAAAATGTTGTTGCAGATGCACTATCAACAAAGGATGAGGATGTGGAAGCATTGCTTTGTGTCATTTCTATTATCCAACCATATTGGATAATTGAAGCAAGGGATGAATGGAAGAATGATGAAGAAGTGTAGGCACTCATTCAAAATTTGTAGCAAGATCTTGGTACATATGATACATTTAGCTGGAAAAATGATTCATTATGGTACAAAGATCGCTTATATCTTTATAAGAATTCCCAACTCAAACAAAAGATTCTTTTGGAATTGCACACCTCTCCCTTAGGAGGACATTCAATATTTTTTAAAACTTACCACAAGGTCATGATTTTTTTGGAATGGCCTTAAATATGCTATTCAAAAGTTTGTGGCATAATGTTTAGTTTGCCAAAAAAGTAAAGTTAAGGTAATTAAGACCATGAGTCTGTTACAACCTTTAGCCATTCCAAGTCAACATTGGGAGGAGGTCTCAATGGATTTTATCACATGTTTACCCAAGTCTGAAGGAAAGAGTGTCATCATGGTAGTAGTTTATATACTTACCAAGTATGCACACTTTTGTGCATTATCTCATCTGCTTAAAGAAAATAAGTTTCTATTGTATTTATGGAAACAATTCAAAAGCTACATGGAAACCCATAGATTATTGTAAGCGACAGAGATCCCATTTTCACTGGAAATTTTTGGACAGAATTATTTTCTTGTCTGAGTACTCAATTAGCTCATAGATCATCTTATCATCCTCAATTTGATGGGAAAACTGAGATAATGAAAAAATGTTTGGAAGGATATATTCATTGCTCTGTATCTGATAAACAAACATAATGGGTCAAGTGGTTACCTCTAGCTAAATGATGGTATAACACTTCCTTCCATACTGTAGCAAAAATGACCCCATTTATGGCATTTTGTGGATATCATCCACAATCCATCACATCATCTTTAAGAGAAAATTCTAAGGTTCAAGCAATGGAAGATCACATTAAGCATCAACAATAGGTTCTCCAACTCTTAAAGGATAACCTCAATTTGGTGCATAATCGAATGAAAAAACATGCCGATAAACATCACAGTGAAATAAGTTTTGATGTAGGTGACTGATTTGAAATGATCATAATTTAAAACTTAAGTAGAATTGATTATGCCAATAGTGGAATGAATGTTAACTTAAAGTGCTGAAATCGTGAGAACTGCTTGAGAAGAATGACTTTACAATAGTTGATAAAACATAAGTAAGATGCAAAAAAGAAGTGAAAATAGAAAAAGCACCGTGATATCAGATAGCAAGATTGATTATGGAGTTCGTCCTTGATGGACTACGTCTCTAGGTCCACTTTCAAGATGGCGACCGCTTTATTAGGATTGAAACCGAAGAGGTCGATTACATATAAATTTGACCAAACTGAATGTGCAAGCAGGCACTTCTGGTCATTTTCATAAGAAAGCTCTCTGAACCAGATTTCCAGCACATATATCAGTTTCCAATTCCAACTCTCGATGCCCCTATTACATTGAAAACAAAACAACCTCTAAGCTCCAGAATCTGCATACAAAACTTCAAAACTACTCATCCACTTTAATGAGCAAAACATCCTTTAAAACCCTGCAAGTACACTCTAACCTCCTCAAATTAAGTTCGAGATGAATGAGATGCAATTTGGGTTTGTTTGATCTCGGTCTTGTCATGTTTTTCCACATAGGGATAAGGTTGCTTGGTCATGGAATTAGTTTTGCACCAAAAATACACTTTGAAACCTCACATTCGACCTTATAATAGTAGAAATCGTTGGCAGTTTGCTAACACCGTGGGATTGGCTGGCGGACAACATGTGAATAGGCGGTCTAACCATGAGTTTCCACCTTTGCGGTCAACCTCCGGTGGTCTCAGCTTACTTGACGGTCTTACCCCAGTGGTTTTAGCATGAATACCCGACGGTTAACATAACCCCAATGGCTTACCTTGCAGCTGCTCACATGGAATAGTTCCCGCTGCAGTTACAATTAGGTGGACTCCTGCTTGGTTAAACTCCGTAATTTTGTAACCCTAACCGCCTGACCGCTCACATGGCCTACTATCCCCGCGCGGTTTCCAAGCCCGGTGGTTAACATAACCCCGACGACGTACCTCTGTTCGTTCACATGGCATGCGGTCCCGCTGCGATCTCCACCGCAGTTAGAGACTATTATGTCTATTTGCAATGTTATAATGTTTATTATATGGCCAAAGAGTTGTTTATAACTTAGGTTTATGTATTTTGTGATGTTTTATTACATAAATTTGTAATGTAACCTATTCGATAGGGTTTCCAACATTATGTATTAATACATGGAAATGTAATATAATATGTCCGATAGTTTTAGGACTTAGGTTTTAGGTATTTAATGTATGGTTAGGTTAGGGTTTTAGGTTTTGATTAACATAATGTCTTATGTTTAGGGTTTTAGTCTTAACATCAAATAAAAACCCATTCACAACCAAATGTCACAAAGTGACATTAGCAACGACATCACTTGATGACAAACCCATCGACAAAAATACCATAGACATTACCTGAACAGCCTGAACCATAAACAACATTGTTGAAGCTGAAGAAACTGGAGTGAATGCTGACAACGACATTGAACCTGTGTAACTGATCTGACGAGATACTCCTGGATGAATCCTCTCCACTTGAAAGCTTTTGGACCACAAAAGTTTGACTTAAACAAATAGTCGATGAGGGTAGAGCTCCCTCACTTTCCACCTTGCCCTGATGATGTACCAATACATTTGATCAACCACCCGAAGGTGATGACCTTGATGATGCTGACCATGGCACATTTTGAATCAGTGACCTGTTCCATCCATCTTCAGTATGCCAAATTGTGAAGATGGTCAAACAACATGTTATGAACATGGAAATTGATTTCTTTCCACGTAATACCATGAGTTAATGATTCATAATTATCTTTGAAAACAGTCTCTACAGGATATTGTTCAATACCATTGACATGTATTAACAATCTATTTTGCGGAATGACAGAGACAATCAAAGACATTTTTGACATCATACCAGCTACTTGACTTGATATACTTTCCTGATTCCTGATTAGTAAGTGAAATTGCTACAATAAACCCATCAATTTGTAATATGAAAACTGCTGCAACTTAGTTTGATTTTGAAAGTATTGAAATGGTTGTTGATTTGTTTGAATCATTGTTTCTTCATCTATTAAATGATGTTTCCATTGATTAGCACTTTCCCCTAATGCATAAGTTTCCCTTAGATACTTTGACACTGCTTTAGAAAATACTTTGATATGAAAATAAATGGGTTTCCTCTCCACTTGAAAAGAGGCTTCCAAACTGTTTGAAACATGAAATGGTGACACAATACAGGAGAAATTTAACACTGACTTTCCCTAATACTGACCTGCATCCTTGTAACCTATTATTTCCAAACTTGGACTGAATTGATTCATTTTGACATTAGGAAGAGGAGCTTTAGACACAAACTGTATTCATGTTTTATTCCCTGCTTATGAGTAAGATGTTTGGTTTCTTTAAATAGAGCTGGAAAAGTTTCTACCTCTTTGATCAAACTATCTTTAAGTTAAGATTCATAACTTGAACAAACATCTTGTCAATTCTTATGTTGTTCCTTTACACACATGATTACAAATATTTTATTTGAACTTATTAATCGCTTCATCTGATTAGCAACAATATTCAAGTGAATTTTGTTTTGATGTGCCCTAACAATAAATTCAACCCCATTTTTCTTAAGATGATATTTATGCTCTCTTCTATAAAATATTGCATTACGATCATAAAGATAAGGACTCCCTAAGGCAACTCCACATATGTCTACTGGAACCACATCTAATTCCACTTCATCAATGTAATTAGCTATAATGGAAAATCTTAATCGACATTGTTTTGTGACTTTCATCTAAGTTGATTTATTTATCCATCCTAATGGGTAAGGTCTTGGATGATTTCGTGTCTCCAAATGTGATCCACTGTCAAACATTGTATCTATCTTTGTGTGCTTGGAAGTTATCCTTATGTTAAATAATTCAACTCTTTTATCCTCATTTGAAGGATTTATGTTTGATGAAGATGCAATAGTATTCAAACTTGAACCAGTGTCAAAAGTTTTACTTTTCATAACCATGACGGTTATCCTCCTTTCATCACCTGAATCGGAACCTAGATCTCACTGGACTGCTACAATTGCCTTCTTTTCATCCTTCTCCTTAAGGAACTTTTTGGGCTTAAGTTCTGGGTGAAGTTTCCAGCACTTAGATTCATCATGACCAATTCTTTGGCAATGAGAACAGGTAGTTCTTTCCTTCTAAGCTACCGCTGATTTCTTTCTCTTTGAATTTTTCTTCCCTTTACTGTCATTGGAATCTTTGATTTCCAACTCTTTGGATGATTGCGGTGAAAACTTGAATGGTCTACCACCTGATTCAATATGTATGGCTTGAACATGCACTTCATCAAAATCATAAGGATTAAACATCAATAATGTAGGTTGCAAATATGAATGTAAACTGTTGATGTATTTTAATAAAGTTTCACATGTATCCAATGAAATACCAAGTGCCAATGCTTTCTTTCTGAACTCCTGAGTAAACTCTTGAACACTCTACCCTTTACCTTGCCTCAAATGCTGCCAATCAATAACAACTTACTACATGTATCCTAAAGGATAGAATTGTTTCCTAAGAGCTTTTAAAAACTTAGACCATGAAGAGATGAATTTTCCTTTTCACTCTACATCCATTTGAGTTTTACTTTCCCACTAGATTAAAGTTTTTTCCCCCATTCTAAGTGTAACTAACTGAATTTTGTTTTATCGCCAGAAATGTTCTGAATACGACAATACACATCTAACTGCTTAATCCAGTTATCTAACTTTTCAGGATTCATTTCACCAACATAAATAGGTAACTCAAATTTTACATGAAGTTTTAAAAGAGATATTTTCTTAGGTTTCTTTTCTGTTTTAGATTTTGCACTGGAAGAAGAAGAAGAAGATGATGATGGAGATGATGGAGGTGAAGGTGGTTTATCAGCCTTGCCTTTACCTTTGTCCTTCTTCGATGTCTTTGAAGAAGAAGTTGTATCTCTCGCTTTCTTATATTCATACGGTTCTCCCAACATGTGTTGCATAGTCAGGAATGCTTGCTGAAACTATTCATCGCTCATCTTAGTTTCTGGATTTTCACCTGCATCAAATCCTATCATGGTCGACTTATGAATGAATCTTCGCTTTCCAATCTCTGGATCAACCTGCTCGAGGATTCCTTCTCCATGTTGCAACTTTGACCTAGATAACATTCAATGGAAAATGCTACAAACACAACTTTCTCCGGTACCAAATTATATGATATGAAATGATCATATGTTAAAACTGAGGTAGAATTGATTATGCCAACAGTGAAATGAATGTTAACTTAAAGTGTTGAAATCATGAGAACTGCTTGAGAAGAATGACTTTACGACAGTTCATAAAACATAAGTAAGATGCAAAACAGAAGTGAAAACAACAAAAACACAGTGATATCAGACAACAAGATTGATTATGGAGTTCCTCCCTAATGGACTACGTTTCCGAGTCCGCTTTCAAGATGGGCGAACGCTTTATTAGGATTGAAACCGAAGAGGTCGATTACACAACAATTTTACCAAACTAAATGTGCATTCAGGCACTTTTGGCCATTGTTGTAAGAAATCTCTTTGAACCATCTTTCCAACCTTTGTCTCAGTTTCCAATACCGACTCCCGATGCCGATGTTACACTGAAAATAAAAAAAACCTCTAACCTCCAGAATCTGCATACAAAGCTTCAAAACCACTCATCCAATTTAATGAACAAAACATCCTTTTAAAACCCTGCAAGTACACTCTAACCTCCTCAGACTGAGTTTAGGATGAATGATCTGCACTTTGGGTTTGTTTGGTCTCGGTCTTGTCATGTTTTTCCACCTAGGGATAAGGTTGCTTGGTCATGGAATTAGTTTTGCACCAAAAATACACTTTGAAACCCACATTCGACCTTATAATAGTAGAAACCATTGGTGGTTTGCTAACGACGCCAGATTGGCTGGCGGACAGCATGTGAATAGGCGGTCTAACCACAAGCTGCCACCTTCACGATCAACCTCTGAAGGTCTCGACTTACCTGACGGTCTTACCCCAGTGGTTCTAGCATGAATACCCAGCGGTTAACATAACCCCAATAGCTTACCTTGCAGCTGCTCAAATGGAATAGTTCTCGTCGTGGTTATGGTTAGGTGGACTCCCCCTCGGTTAAACTCTGACGTTTTGTAACCTTGACTGCCTGACCACTCACATGGCCTACTATCCTCGTGCGGTTTCCAACCCTGGTGGTTAACATAACCCCGACGACTTACCTCTGTTTGTTCACATGGCATGCGGTCCTGCTGCGGTCTCCTCCGTGGTTAGGGATTGTTATGTCTATTTGAAATGTTTTATAATGTTTATTATATGGCCGAGAGTTGTTTATAACTTAGGTTTATGTATTTTAAGATGTTTTATTACATAAATTTGTAATGTAAGCTGTTTGATAGGGTTTTCAACATTATGTATTAATACATGGAAATGTAATATAATATGTTCGATAGTTTTAGGACTTAGGTTTTATGTTTTTAGTGTATGGTTAGGTTATGGTTTTAGGGTTTTATTAACATAATGTCTTGGGTTTAGGGTGTTAGTCTTAACATCAAATAAAAACCCAATCACAACCAAATGTCATAAAGTGACATTAGCAATGACACCACTTGACAACAAACCCGTCGACAACCAAACTCTGCAAAGCAAATGATCAACCCACGTCAACAACCATATCTTGGTGGAATTGATGACAACCTCATGTCGAAAACCAGGTACACAACCATATCAAATGAACACCATGAAAACCATAGACATTACCTGAACAACCTGAACCATAAACAACATTGTCGAAGCTGAAGACACTGGACTGAATGCTGACGACAACACTGAACCTATGTAACTGATCTGACGAGATCCCCCTAGATCAGTGATTAGGTATTTTTATGGCTTCAACCATACAAACAAATTTATCTCAAGCAAGCTAAGAAGGATAATAAATTACCACAAAAGTACTATGGTCCTTACAAGGTGTTCCAAAATATTGGTACTATGGCATACAAACTGGAGCTTTCAGCATCTTCCCGAGTGCACCCAATTTTCCATTTTTTATGCTTAAAGAAGGTTATAGGTTACAAGCTCCTAGTTTAAACAATATTGCCTGAACTTGATGAGGAAGGAAAAATCATATTGGAACCTGAAGCAGTCACGGAAAAAAGAACGTGACAACTATGAAATCGATCAATTTCATAATATCTCATCAAGTGGAAGAACTTACCCGCTTAAGATTCCACATGAGAGGATGAGAATTTTATACAAAAGCATCCAGAACTACTTAAGCGTTGAGGACAACATTTTTTTGAAGGAGAGGGGCATGTTAGGTCCCTATAATATTAGTGCAACCTCTTATTGTTATTATTAGTGTAGCCCCCATATTGTTATTATTGTGCCATTTAGTCCCCATATTGTTATTATTGTGCCCCATAAAAGCTCACTATTGTTATTATTATTCCCTTACATTATTATTGATATGTAGGCAATGATTATATTGTGACCCCTTAGACTCTTATATATAGAAAGGAGGTCTTGTCATTTGTATTATCCAATAATTGTTCATTTGTGTAATGTAAAAGAGGGTTCCCCCTCGAAGAGGATAATTTTTAAGTCGTTGATCTATCTCTTCTTCTATTTTTTGAGCTGGTTGCGTAACCGATAGTAATCTTGTGCTTTTCGTGCTTTTAGAGTTAGTTACTGAAAGTCTAGTTTCATTTATTTGTTTGTTCTGTAATTTTTTCTTTTGTGCATCACAAAATATATAAAAACAAAAGCCTTAAACATTTTTTTTGAAAAAAGTTGGAAGTCAAATCTAGAAACATTTTGTTAAAAATAAATACAACCTTCTGACCTCCCGACTTCAACATTCCTAACTATCAAACTACCCGACCTCCCAAATTCAACAATGTTTAACTGTGAAACTACCTGACCTAATGAAACCACCCGACTATGATATAGTTGGGATCGCAATAGAATAAATGAATCATAAACACGCTTGAATATCTGACCTCTCGAATACACGATCAACCCAATTTAAAATATAATAAAAAAATAAAAATCCCCTCTTGCATTTTTCTTACTTTGAGAATCAGTTAGTGAAAGTCTAGTCTCGTTTATTTTTTTGTTTTGTAATTTTTTGATATCAAACATATAATTTAAAAATTCACATAATAATTTTCATTCCTGGTAACAGCTCTACAAGAAACGTTTTTTCATTTGTGCATCACAAAATGAATAAAAACAAAAACCTTAAACATTTTTTTTCTCTTTTGAAAATTAAGTCAAAAATCAAATCTAGAAACATATTTTAAAAAAGAAATACAATCTTCTGACTACCTGACCTTCCGACCAACGGACTTGCAACACCACTGACTATGATTTTTTTATAAATTCTCGACTTGACCTCCTGACCTCAGCATTGCCCGACTGTCAAACTACTCGACCTCTCGACCTCACATTTCTCGACTATCAAACTACCAGACCTTCTGACCTCAGCATTATCAAACTGTCAAACTACCCAACCTAATGAAACTACCTGAATATGGTATAGTCGGGGTCACAATAGAATAAATTTCATAAAACAAAAAACACCCGACTGTCTGACCTTTCAATTATACAATCGGCCCAATATTATATAAAATAAAATGCTCACAGTATGGACAATAAATTTTTATTTTTCGTGCTTTGAGAATCACTTATTGAAAATCTAGTCTTCTTTATTTATTTGTTAGGGTCCCACCCTAACCCCCTTATTTATGTAGTGGGATCACGTCATAATAAAGAGTCAATAAAGCCCATATTAATAATTGTAAGTGGTTAACCCGCTATTTATTACGGGACCACAGCTAGTTGCAAAGGGGCCTAGTATTAGGTAGATGGTATTAATAAAACCCATGGTATTGATCCATGGTATTACATGTATGAGTCATATATAAAGGATAGAGACTCCCTGTGAGGAGCATCGTGTGTCTTATTTTTGAATCGAGCTCTGCTCTATTGGAGGTTGCCCCCTCGAAGAGGCCAGTGAACATTGCTTCTGAATAATAAAGTATTTGTTGTTGACTCCCACTATTCTATGTTCTGGGTATTTTTCTTCGCATATTCTGTATTTGGGTATCTTTTGCAGGTTAAAAGCATAACAAGTGGTATTAGAGCTATAACAAGTGGTATCAGAGCTATAACATTATTTTTTTTGTAATTTTTTGATATGAAACATATAATTTAAAAATTCACGGAATAATTTTCATTCCTGTTATCATGTTTACAAGAAGGCTTTATTTCATTTGTGAATCACAAATGTATAAAAGAAAAATTCTTAAACATCTTTTTTTTTTCAAGAATTAAGTCGGAGACCGGATCCAGAAATATTTTGTAAAAAAATGTAACCTCCTGACTACTCGACCTTTCGACCATGCGACTACCAACTTGAGTTGGTACAAATGCATATGGCCCGACCTCCCGAGCTTGGACTAAATTGTTTTTGAAACCACTTTTCTTATGCTATTATGCAACTATTACTCTCTCCTGCCAACCTCTGTTACCCACCTTATTGCTTGAACCCTGCAGATAATCCATTTCCAATGTCCAATCGTACAACAGGAGAATCCCGCTACCACAATCATAAGTTTTCCTACCCATAGTCCTAACTACAATAGGATAAGCCTTATCCAATTCTTTCTATAAATTCAACATTTTGTCCCTTTGCTCCACGTTGAACATCCTTTCTTATTTTTTAGGGAATGGATGCATCATGACCCTTTGGCTCTGCATCATGCATAGTCTTTAGTCAACAATTTTGCACTGTCCTCAAAGACCAGGGAATGTTATTGTACAAACTACCTCGAGCTAATCCTCTCGATTGCGGGTTGCTCTCAGGGATTCATTCCACTTGTAGATCTAAATGAACACCCTGTCACTCTGTCGAAGTCATACTAAGACGTTCCACGACATTGCCCCTTTTGAGCTTGGGTGTTAGCTACATTGAGTAATTACCATCCTCTAGCGCTTCTCTACATTTGGGTAGGGAATTCCTCGCATGGTGGCACAGGTGCTCCTATAGTTCCTATCTAACAGAATGATCCAGACTTATGCAGGAACACAACAAAATATAGATATAAGCATAAACACAGAGATGCAATAGAAATAAAACTTCATTTAATTAATATCAAAGAAATGAAATATGCTTACATAAAGAATGGAAATAAACTAGCTTGAGCGATGGTAGCTTATCTCTGAGAAGAGATGTGGTGGCTACATCAATCTCAACTATGTTACAATGAGGCTCAAAAGTCTATTTATTATTGAGAAACAATGGAAAACCCTAAACATCCAAAAACCTAACCCTAGAAGATGAAGCACAAAAATTATGGGCCCCATTTGGGTAAATTGGTACATCAACTTCATGGGGTTGTAACTTTGGTGCACAATGTTCATTTTATGTGCACAATACCTAGTTAAAAATATCTATCTAATGATTACAACTTTTGGCTACAAAAATCAATCAAAGTGTCATGTTCTATTTTCCAAAAAAGCATCATTTAGGGCCTTAAAATGACTTCAGAAGTTCAAGACCTGAGAAACTGCCAAAAATAGTAAATTGTGCTACAATTAAGGAAACTAAAAAATTGAAAGAAACAATGGTGGGGGTCCAAGTGGAATAGGTGGGTGGCCACCAGTATCCACCTCAATCACAGAATCTTGACACCACCTTACATCGGGCTTCCACCTCACTTGCCACACACCAACTATTCTAAAATGCTCACGAACTCTTTTAGCGGCTCCTCGAGACTTCTCATGGGTAACTGGGGCATTTGGCTATTGATAGGGGCTTGTCATCCTCATTTCCAAGCTCTCTATGTCAGGAATGGAGGCTTGTGCACAATAAAGGCTAAAGCCTATAGAAACACCGCAACAAGACATAATCGATTTGAGTACATTCGTTTGATCTTTCACATATTGTTTTCCTATTAGGACAATATTTTGCAAACAAATATCTTAATGTGCACATTGACCATCTTTGTCAAATAGAACGTCTCTGTCAAATTGACCGTCTTTGTCAAATATAACTCAATTCTTCTAACTGATCTTGTTTTTCAATTCGAATAGATCATGAGGTCCTTAACTTCATTTATTGACTTAATTATAATATCATTAAGCATTTAGGAAAAACTGTTATGGGACTCTTCTTCAATCTGAACTTAGATACTTTGTAATTAATATTGTTTATTGTATTTACTTATTTAAATTTTCATAGAATAATAGGACACATGTGTCCATGCATAATCATAACCACAATCAATATACAAATCAGGAAAATATTGGTTCACAGTTGCATCGTAGATATATTCAAAACAACACATATTGCACTTGCTATTTATCCATATCTATTACAATGACAATGAAGCATAACCCATTAATTGGAAATTATAATCATACAATATTTATCTTTTTTGTATGCGGTAAAATTGAATCGGGCCCTCTATCCACATCCTCTCTTCCAAATGCCTCTCTTTCTTTTGGAGCAAGGTTTTTGTCCTTCCACTACTATTGCATCCTTTCTCTTGCAATCAGTCCATATATTTTCTTCCCTTTTTCTCCTTGTATTATTTCAAACAAGCATGGGCCTAAATATTTTCCTAAGGCCATTTAATTTCACGAACCATCCCCTTTACTTCATGGACCACTAAGTGTTTAATGCATATCGTCAAGTTCAAGTCTCTTATTTGCACAATAAATTGTATCATCCCTACCAGGAATTCTCCATTCCTAACTCTACAATCCATGTCCTCAGACACACTCACCTTTTTCTTTTGTTATTCCAAAAATTACAACATATGTACATTATTTTTACAATGCAGCTCATACTAGAACCTTGGGTGAGACTATGACATGTACAATAAAACTCCTAAAAACTAATAACCAACAAATACCCTTTTCTACTGTTTATTATTGTTCATAGATCCGATGCAAAGTGAAGCAAATGTCAAACTGCTCTAACTGTTTACTTATTTGTTTTAATAAATAAATTATCTATCATACTAATAAATGTAAATATCAATACACAATTAAACCAAAAAAACGACACAAATGTCATTTTGCAAAAAGATAGCTGAAAATATTTCTTGGAAAATAAAATTTATTTTCCCATTCCATGTAGATAAATACCAATAAAATTAGAATGAACTCGGAAAAAAATGATATTATCAAAACGTCATGTTTTTCTTCAATTAATAACAATCTATAAAATTACAGTTAGATATTAAGATTCAATACTTTGAAATTATAAACTAAAACAAAATAGTTTGCAATTAGTTTCAAAATACTTGGCCTTATTTTATATTTGTTTTTAACAATTAGTTAGCCCCAGAATTTCCTTGTGTAGATGAACTTGAGCTATAAGTTCAACTTCTTCTTCGCACATAACATTTTAACTAAATGAACTAAAAACTACATGCACATGAATCATGTATACAAATAAGCAGTGATATGCCACCATGTGGCTCTTGTTAATAGAATGAAATAGAAAATGATTGATGATGCATTATCTATTAATTTGTTAGTTTCAAAACTTACATTATCTAAGTCCAAATGTTGAGAATAGCCTTGAAGTTGTTGCTAAGCACTACCAATTATGTGAATTTTAACAAAAATGGCAAGTTATTGAGTTGATTTGTTCTAGGGACTTGCATTAACATTAGTCAAATACAACAGATAACCCAAATATGAGTTAGTGAAGATTATGAATTCCCAAAAAGATTTTAGTTTTGTAAACCTAAAATGACTTTATAATTTATTTATTTATTTTTTTCATTTTTATTTATTTATTTATTTATGTCTAGAAGAATCGACAACTAGGTCGATTTCATTCTTGCATGATATAAGATTGATTCTGACTGCTACCACTATAACCCCTACATGAACCACGCTACCTCCAACACGCAACCACAAATAAGTAACTAGGGATTTGAACATGGGACCTTGTACTCACATTTACTTTACATTTTCACAAGCTTGCGAACAGAGCTCCCTGAGGGGAGGAAGGGGGGTGGCAGACTTTTGAATTTCCTAAGTGAGAGTTTCATGTGGAATTATAATCAACTAAAAGTTATTTATTAGTGTAAAGTAACTTGTGAGCTTTTAGACTTGGAAGCTAATGAAGTGACCTTGAGAGGGAGTATATCATAGGATTTCACTTTGTGATGAGCTAAGTTTGATTTCCCCGTACACTTATTTTAAGGAAATAAATATCTTTTATTAGGAGCTTGAACCTATCCATGAGGAATATTGGGATTTGTGCTAGTTAATTATGGACGTTGTCATCATGTCATGTTTTATCTTGGGATTTATGACCTTTTGAGAGGCTATTGTTTCCCTTTTAGAGGGTTGGAAGGGAAGAATTGTCGGTTATCAATTACGGTGACGATTTGGGATAGTTTGTGTCATTATTGAGTAGAATCTAGGAAGCAACATAGCCTATGGGTGTGACAACCCAACTTCCTTGGTTACCTTAAGGAGATGAGGTTATAAAAATTTGCTTCTTCTACTCAACTTGAACTCCATATTGTGGCTACCAACATCTTTTTCTCTTCAAGAGCTTTTAGACTATATACATTGTATTCCATTCTTAGTTCAAAAAACTAAGTTAGGGTCCCTTGAAATTTTCTTATTTAGTATCATGTCAACATGACCATATTGATAATACATGGCATATGACATTGCATTCTAAGTCCATACCAAGAGCACCTAACCTTGTCATGTCATCCACTAATTTTACTTAAATTATTTTATGTTTATTTGTACAAATGCCCCAAGATTTAGCTCAATCGGTCAAATCAAGTGCCTCGCCAATGGGAGGTCACAGGGTCGAATCTCGAAAGCTCTTGGGGTTAGGTCAGTGAATAGGCCGAGGGGTGTTGATGCCCTTTGGGTGGCGTCCACTCAGTGTTAAAAAACCCTGGACGTAGCGACTACCCACTGACCCGGGTATCCGTGAACCAGTAAGTGAAAAAAATAATAATAATAATTTGATTTTAAGGTTGCAACTAATCCATTCAATAAATTGGTGCATGACCCCCATTTCTATGGGACAAAGAACTATGTCAAGAATTTCCCAAAAATTAGGGGTGCCCCAGGCATCCCCTTGTGTGTCTCGTTGTTCCTACATCCCCCATCCAAAAAACTTGGTGGATCATTGGCAATTTGATTACTAAAGTTTATAGAGGTGTACATTCTCTACCTTGTTTAGATTTGAACATGTGACCTCTTAGCAAGAAATGCATTCTCTTAACCATTAGACCCTCTCAATACACACACACACACACCCTAGCGATCAATTAAACTAGTTACATTGCATATACTAATTAAACTTGTTGCATCACATTTGCCTAGAATTCGAGTGAAATTGACACTGAAGAATACATATCAGGAATTTTAGGTGAGGATGGGATAATTTTCCAAAAAAAAACCGATAAGATCTTCTCTAGGCTAGAAAATACCAAGTAATTTCAATGTTGAGGATCTTACACTCTAGCCAGATAATCAAGCCCCTGGTTCTCCTTTCAATGTGGTAGTGATTCCAAGGCCTGGGCACGCTACACCATGGCTTACTTAAGAAGTTGTTAGGACCTGGTTGTGAGCTTGAATTCCAGCGGGAGGAAATCCCTCAGTGTCATCCCCGATCACATAAGCATAGGATATTTATATAAACCCCCATCCTTAAGTACCTACATTCACATGATATATACACACACCCTTGCCTATATATATGCATACACCTTCCATTCCATATTAGCATTACATAATACCCTACAACACTATGTATGGTACATGGTAAGGTAGGCACAACATCGTACGTTACATGGTAGACATGTTAAGGTGGGTGCAACACCATATGTTATTGGGTAAACATGGGAGTAGTCTAACTACTCGACGATTCACCCTTTGTTTATTCTGCCCTCCCTCATCGACGGTCATTCTCGGACTACTCCGATGGGCCCACTTTGTCTGCTCCAACAATGTACGTCTCCCACCAATGCTTATCTCCTTCATTTCACCAACCTCCTCCTTGTGTCTATTTTTGTTATGGTGTAGTTGTAAATGATGGTACACACCATGCATGATGTTGCTCTCACTCCATGTTTTCAAATTTCAAATTAAGTACGAGAATGAAATTTTGAGATAAAGCAAGAAATAAGGGCTCACATCTCCAGATTTTGTGTTGGAGTTGTCGGTCTTGGAGTGAGTAGATGCATATTCAAGGGAGTAAATTTGGAATTTGAAGGGCTCCCTCTGTTTCATATTGTTCATGTCGAGCAGTTTCTGGTAGATAATGCAACACAACATGGAGATTTCTAGCTTAGATTCATTGCAGTCTCAACAACCCCATGTGGGCATTGTAGGAAACTGCAAGAAGTGTGGGGTGTGCCTGAGATTAACATATTGATAGCTGATGAACCCGCTGAAACCCAATCTCTATTGTATTTCCTTCCCCACAAGTTTGGTCCAAGTGGTTTGGAGGAAATCACTGCTCTAGTTTTTGAGCCTCACTCCAATGGCATATTTTTTTCATCTATTGGTTATCTTGAGTTGAATCCTAAGTTGAATTTGTGTAATGGTGATAGAGATGTAAAGGAAGATACATTAAACTTGTTTAATAGTGATGGAGATGTAAACGAGGAAAGTATCCACAACCTTTTGGGCTCTGATGATTTGTATCAACTCAGGGTAGCAACTCTGATGATTTGAAATATTCATCAGAACTCGGGATAACATTGATACTTTTTGGAGCTAGACTCTTAATTTTTTTGGAGATGCCTTATGCAGTCATGCACTACCAACTTTTCAGCTTGTTGTACTTCGAAGTCCCATTGTCCTAATTTGGTCATTTGTGGACATTGATATACTACTTTATTCCTTGATTTCCTTCTTTCTACGACAACCATCCATTTGTGTTTTATGTTTGAAAGACAATCCTTTTATTCTAGGAGAATGTGATTTCTCATTTTTAATGTTATAAGCAACAACTCTAGAAACTGTTCTTGTTTCAGTTCTCCAGTTTCATTACAGTTGCTATATTCAATTGACACCAGTGAAATGTAATTCAGTTCTCTAGTGGTGTTCAAATATAGACTTCAATGCAATTTGGTTCTTCAGTGGATTTTGAATGATGAGGTTCTTCTTTTAGTTCTCTAGCAACATTCAAATTGAATATGACTATATGTTCAAATGAGTACATTCTTTCTGTTGCATTTGTTTTATCCAGAGTTTTTGATGTTTTGTTGCTTTGTATGGGGATTTTTCCCAACTAATTATTTGAAAAGGGAAAGTTACTTCATAGTTGGAAGGCAAGGGGTCTATTTCATAACAAACTATTATGTCAATGAGTTGTTTTGTAATTTTTTTACCACTTTCATAGTATGGAAGACATTGATCATGTTCTTAACAACCACCTTGTTAGTTCACAAAATAAGATAATGACAGCTGACAATGTTATATTTTCCTTGGTTTCTTTGTGTTGTCTTTTCTACCAATGACTTTGGGATGTTTTCTCTCAGATGACTAGTTACCTTCTTAGTCTTCTCAATTTTCTTTTCCTATATAAAGTGGCCTTTTTTATTGAGTTTATTTCATATTCACATGGTTTAGGACAAATTTCACAAGAAGAATAAGAAGGAAGTCAGTCGGATAAATTGTTTTCCCATGGTTAGGGGAATATAAATTAGTACTATTCCTTAATAATACCAGTTTGGTTTCCTTGTTCTTATATGAGGTTCACATGTTGGAATTTTGAACTTACAAAAATCAGATATTATATCATTTGGGAGGCCTCTTGTAATTGTTATATTATTTTTATCCACATAACTTATGCAGGGAAGGATTGCAAAAATTTGGGAAATGCTTTTGAAAGTTATAAAGAATTTATCTATGTCAGCACGAATATAGAGTAACTTGTCAATACTTCCTTTTTCATTGATTTTAGGAATAAAAATTCATTTTAGTTTTCGATAATTACATACTTTTGAATGTTGGTCAAACATTTCTGAAATGATCATCAAAAATATTAAAATTCACAATATTTGATGAATGTTACCCTGACTTCTAATGATTAATGAGAAATATTTGGGTTCTCATAATTTTGAAATAATAAAATCAAATTAAACAAAAAATAGTTAAAGAAATTTAATTAATGATTTAAAATTAATAAATTTCCAATTTAAAAGAATTGTTTTTAATTAATTTATATATGTGAATATGGTATAGAAGTTGACACCATGGCAATAAAGTTTTAGTAACAAGTTATAGGTGAGTTGCCACTATTACAAGGGAGCCACATAATTTAAAGTAAAAAATCACCATTATGTCAAAGTCACCTATACACTACTACCAAAAAAATAGGAACCATGGGAAGAGCTCTGCAACAAACCCTAATGGCCAACCGACCATGAGGTAGATGACAGGGAGAAACCAGAGAGTAACAACAAAAGACAAGTGCGGAAATCGAGAGTAACAATAATGACGGAAGAGGTCAGGAGGGGGGAGATCCCCTCCTACTGAGACGCCATGGCAGGCGAAGGAAAAAACAGTCAACCGATAGCAGGAAATCCAAACGCAAGCCCTATCCTAGGGGCGACCTGGCAGGCAAGCAGAAGGGGCAAATGTCTGCCATGTGCGGAGGATAAACCACGGTTCGTAACCCTTCCAAATAAACTGGAAAGGTACAGAAGCTACATGAAATATCATGCCATGATCTACAAGTTTGTTGGAGTCTGGCCATCCGAAAAAGACCTCAACAGATGGATTCAGCGAAAATTGCAACCCCTAGGACACATCGAGCTGAAGCTGGGAGCAAAAGGCTTCTTTACGGTAATCTTCTCTAACTTGCAAGACAAAGAAAGGGTGTTTGAGAATGGCCCTTATTTTTACTATAATGCGGGTCTATTCATGAGATATTGGGAAGAATGCTATAACCCTGATAAGGAAAAAAATTTAGCAGCACCGGTAAGGGTCAGATTATTTGACTTACCAATGGACTTTTGAGACCCAAAAATTCTGGAAGGGATAGGAAATACGATAGGGAGTTTTGTGAAAATAGCGGAAACTACAAAGAAAGGAAGGTATACTTCATATGTTAGGATATGTGTATACATGAACATTTTTAGCCCGATCCGAGATACAGTAGAGTTAGAGTACCACGAAGAAGTTTGGCAGCAAACCTTGGACTATGAACATATGCCCTTTAGATGCCGCAAATGTCATGAATATGGACATCTGGTCAAAGAGTGCCCCCTAACAATGAAAGAAGAAGAGAGAAAAAATAAGCAGCCAAAAAAAAAAAAACAGATCAGGAAGGGTTTTATGAGGTGAAGAGTAGAAGAAGACCAACCAAAGAAAATTCAAACGAAGGTAAAAAGGTACAGCAAACACACTCACATAAATCAAATAGCTTAGAAATCCTTCAAAAAGAAGGGGAAGATGAGGATCAAACCATGGAATACCAAGAAGACAAAGAGAAAGAAATCAGATCCAGTAGCAAAAGGACCCACACCAAGAGAAAAGCACAAAGTGATATCCCAGAAAAAGGCAAAAAACAGGAAGAACAGACAGAAAACATGGAGACATAAATGGAGATAACTAGGGGGGAAGACCTAAGCATAGAAGAAGAATTTCTGAGAAAGTTATTAAATGAATGGAGAAACCTGGATGAGAGATTTATCCCTGAGGATCAAAAAAGAATATGCGGAAACATTCCAACAATATCAAGCCAAACAGGGAAAAGGCAAAACAGAGATTGAAGAGCCTTAAGAGAGTCATAAGGACAGTCAACCAGACCAGCAAGGAAAAGTAAAAGGAGGGAAAAAACGAGGACGAAAAAAAATCAAGGATTCCATTCAGCTCATGGGGGAAATATTAGTAAACACAGGGAGAGTTGTTCCACTTTTGACGGTGTTCCAAAACCTCAATCAAACCCCCCAATGACTATTACATCCTGGAATATAAGAGGTTTGAATAATAAAGGGAAGCAGAGACACCTGGTGGAACGGCTGAGAAAAGACAAATCACAGATAATGTTGATCCAGGAAACCAAAATCTTAGGCCAGAAGATGGAGGAAATCCTAAATAAAATTAAACCTAAATATGAGTAAGTAACCCTAGATGCTAAAGGAAGTGTGGAAGGGATAACAGTCATCTGGAATCTAGCAAAAGTCATAACACACTGGTGGATAGGACTACCCAGAATCATAACAGGAAAGTTTAGACTGATAGGGTAAAGTGAATGGTTTCTAGTTTCAGCAGTTTATGGGCCACACACCCCAGTAGATCGAGGTAGATTCCTCACTCATCTGCAAAAGCTTGGGAATATGCATCAGAAACAGATGTGGATCATTGCAGGAGATTTCAATATGACAACATCCAAAGAAGAGAAGAAAGGAGGAATACAGAGAGAGGACCTGGAGATGGAGAGATTCAGAGATTTGCAAATGGAATTAAGGTTGGTGGACATTCCAACTATAAATGGAAAATTTACCTAGAATAACAAAAGAGGCAAGAACAAACAAATAACGTCAAGACTGGACAAATTTCTAGCCTCTCAACAATTAATAAGAAAATATATCTTCTATGAAGCTTCCATTCTTCCATCTATAGGGTCGGACCACTAGCCTATTAAACTGGATATTGCTACGAATCCTCAGAATAAAAAAAAGGCCATTCCAGTTTGAGGCCTTTTGGCTAAGAGATCTAAATTTCCTAGACAAAATGAAAACTTGGTGGCAGGAGAGTAAAAACGGAATGGAAGGTAGAAACAAAATGCATACGTTACAAATTAGACTAAAAGACCTAAAAGGAAAAATAAAGAAATGGAACAGAGAGGAATTTGGTAACATTCAAAAAGAGAAAGAAATACTACATACAAGAATGGAAAGAATCCAACAACAAATCACAGAGGGAGGAAGAAGTGCGGAGCTGGCAGAGGAGGAAGGGAGGGTGATTACCCAATCGAGGAAAGAAGAAAGCAAGAAGAAATTCTATGGAAACAAAAATCACGAGTCCAATATTTGAAAAAAGGGGAGAAAAATTCAAAATTATTTCATAAAGCAATGTTGAACCACAGATAGCATAATAGAATCTTCTCACTCAAGGACAGTCAAGGGAACAGGGTACTTCAACAAGAAGAAATGGAAAACTTACTGGTAGATTACTTCAAACGGATATTGACTGAACCTAATATAAGAAGGGAGGAGGAAATAGCTAATGTTTGCCAATATATCCCCAAAAAAGTGACCAGAGATCAAAATTTGGCCCTACTCAGGGTGATCACGAAAGAAGAGTGGAGGAAGTGGTTAAAACAATGGCGAAGAACAAGGCCCCAAGACCTGACAGATTTTCTATAGAATTTTACTAAGCCTCCTGGAGCTTTATGAGCCAGGACCTCGTGGAAGAATCAAGATGCACGAAGCACATGCACCCAACCCTAAATTCCACCTTCCTTGCTCTGATTTCGAAAACAGAGAACTCGAAAGAACCCCAGGGTTTCAGACCAATAGCTCTATCTAATGTAGTATACAAAATATTGGCTGCAATAATGGTAAACAAACTCAAACCAATCTTGCCTGACCTCATAGCTCAAGAGAAAACTAGATTTGTTAAAGGAAGACAAATAACGGATGGTATAGTAATTTCTTAAGAGGTAATACACTCACTGAAAAACTCCAAAAACAAAGGCATGCTAATAAAATTGGATCTAGCGAAGGCTTATGATCGTCTTAGTTGAGAATACCTGGGGGTATCCTAAAGGCTCATGGCTTTGACGAGAGATGGGTGAAATAGATCATGTCAATGGTAAGTACCCTGGTGATGTCGGTTATGCTAAATGAATCCCCTTCGGAAGCCTTTAACCCTACAAGAGGGCTTAGACAGGGAGATCCCCTCTCCCCGTTTCTATTCATTCTAGCAGCAGAAGATCTGGGTTGGCTAGTGAAAGTGCGCCTGGCAAATGAACAGATAAAGGGACTACGAATTTGGGGTAACGAAATTCCTATAACACATCAGAAATTCGTAGATGATGTCATGATCTACGGGCAAGCTACTCTCAAGGAAGCCCAACAGATTCTAAAAATTCTCTCAGAGTTTATGAAAGCCTCAGGAACAGAGATTAACAATGAGAAATCAAAAATCTTCTTCTTTAACACTCAGGTAGCATCCCAAAGATTTTTGGCAAGAACAATGGGATTCCGATTAGGAAGTTTCCTAGCAAAGTATCTTGGCATCATGCTCAATGAGTATCAGTACAAAGTAGCGAATTGGGGACCTCTCATAGGCAAGATAAGAAATAAAATAGATAATTGGACATTCTAGTCTCTAAATACCCTTAGCCAAATAATCCTTCTAAAAGTAGTATTGCAATCCATCCCAATATATCAGATGTCTAGAGAAGCTTTCCCTAAATCTATCTGTAAAAAATTAGTAGCCATGTTTAAGAAATTTTTATGGCAAAGAACAAGTAAAACACGAAAATTGGCATTGCTCTCCTGGGAATGGCTCAGCAAACCAATCAAAGATGGAGGCTTAGGTATGGGTGACCCTTATACCCTCAACCAAGTGATGGGAACAAAACTATGGTGAAGGTGGACAAAGGGTGGGCAGGACCTATGGAAGAAAATTTGGGAGAAGAAATACGAGGTAGTAGAGAAACCAGAAGACATGATGAGAAGCCAAACAGAGAAAAAATGATTAGCAATATGGAATTTGGCTAGGAACAATAAATATCTGATAAAAGATTACAACTTTTGGGAAGTAAGAGAGGGGGACACAACCAAGTTCTGGGAGGAATCCTGGCAACAACGAGAAAAACTTCTCCACAAAGAAGCCCGCCAAGAAATCCATGAATTTACTTCCCGAACAGAGGGGGAATTGGTTGGAAACTTCTGGAAGCAAAAGGATGACTGGGTAGCATCCCCAGAGACAGCAAGTTGGGGGTAATTACAACAAAAAAATGGCATCCAAGAAAGTTGCGGTTAAAACAGGGAAGGACATACTCCGATAGGGAACTCAAATAAAAGCCACGTTCTCTATAGCAGAAGGCTATCATTTAAAGGCAAGGCATAATCCACTGATAGAATAAAAAAAATAGAAAAACATCTAGAAAATTAAGACTTGGCCTAAACTATCCTTCTTTTTATGGATTTTACATCATGGACGGACACTAACCTGGGATCAAATATGGAAAAAGGCATGCAGGGACCCTCACGATGCGCACTATGCCATGAACAGGAGGAGATGATAGAGCACTTAACAAACAGTTGCACCGTTTGAAACCTGTCATAGAAACTACCATAATATAAAAAATGCTTTGAAAATGCTCTGAGAAATCACCAACAAATGTTTGAAACCTGTCATAGAAACTACCATAATATAAAAAATGCTCTGAAAAATTGGCCAAGAAAACCTTACCAGAACCAGATCTTAAACCGCGCGTGGACCCTATCCATAGGGCTCATGCTTTGGAACATTTGGAAGGAAAGAAACAGTGTGATATTCAAAGAAGAAAGGAGAACCTCCGCCAAAATATGGAAGCAAACAATACAAAATATCAGAGAAACGATTTTAACAGAAAGGTGGAATGATGAAGACTAGAAGATTAACCAAACGGAGGAGAGAATTTTGCAGCGCTTACAATTAAAACAGAGCATGATAGACAGAACAGAAAGTAAACCTCAAACCAGAAAGGTCGAGGAGATTAGTACTTACAAGCATCCACCACAAGGTGTTGTCAAATTAAACTTTGACGGGGCAGCCAAAGGTAATCTGGGAGAAGCAGGAATATGAGGGTTACTCAAGAATGATGGAGGAACCACTGTGAGAATTTTTGCGATGGATTGCAGAGAAGCAACAAAAAATGAAGTGGAGTTACTCGTGCTAAAACGTGGACTCGAAATTGCCATCTGGAAAAAGTACCAGAACCTTTAAATTGAAGGTGATTCAAAACTGGTAGTTGACATGGTAAAACAACTGTAAAACAAGGCACCGACAGAAAAGATTAGTAAGAGATGGAGAACAGCATGGTTAACCAGTGAAATAGGGAAATTGATAAACATAGTAGACTATCTTATTTCCATACATGTAAGGTGAACAAGCAACAGACCGGCAGACTGGCTGGCTAATTGGGGAAGTCGAAACAGGGGAAAGTGGATGGACATCAGAGGAACAGAGCTTCCTCACCTGGAGGAGAAGGCGCAATTGTAGAAACTCTTAGAAGTCAATAACGGTTGCAATAACGATCCAGAGAGGAATGTTCAGGAAAAGGCAACAAGTGGCAGACACGGGGAAAGTACACAACCGGTGATGACATACAGGACACACGTGAGAAATGAAAGGAGGAAATGGAAAAAAGGGCAACTAACGAAGCAGTGCAGGGATGGATCGCATCCCGAGATGCCAAAAGAGGTGAAATCAAGGAGTGTGATGGTGGAGGGCAAGTGTGAGGCCGGGGAAAGGGTCAGAGAAGGGACAACAAGTGGAAGCAAAAGGGCAGAAGGTACACGACTAGAGTAGCCGGGAGGACGTAGGAGTGATGGGTAGTAAAGGCGGACAGAACGGACGAAGCACATCCCGAGAAGAGGACTCGGGAAAGAGTTAGTAAATAAATAGGACAGGTGGAGGTCAGAAGGAACAAAAGGATAGGAATAAACCTAAGAGGGCCTGAGGTGGCAATAGTTATTTGCATGCAACAGAGCATGAAGCTAGCTAGAATGAAGAAAGGTGGTAGATAGGAGCAGCAAACAGACAAAGGATACGGCAATGGCGGGGTAAGGTGGTATGTAGTCTCAACCTCCTGCTCGGTCTTTTACGTTGTAGCTAGAAGTAGGAGTCTAAGTAACATTCTTGAGACCATGAAGCTTAGATCAAAAGGTAGACATAGCCAGTCTATAGGAGCCCTCAGACCCGAGCAGCAGTGTCCACCCTTGACCAGAGGAGCAAGTCAGAAAGCCCTAGCTCTGAGGAAAACTACAGGTCATCCGAGGAAAAATAATAAAGGTCTACACCTAGGATAGTTCTCAAAGTGGGGAAGGAAGGAACATCAGGAAGGAGAGGTAACCCTGTAAGTGGCCGGACCTAAGCACCAAAAAAATCTATAGAAAAGGCCAGAGGAAGAATAAGTAAGAAATCTGTGGAAAAAAGGAGAGAAAGCCAACCCCTTCGACAATCGGGGAAAAAAGACGACCAGTACAACCCTCAAAAAGCCAAAAACATGGGCAGCGAGGGGTACCCGTAGTCATTTCGAGTGGAGAAAATGAAATGATCCAATTCATAGGCTGGCCCTCGGTGCGCGTTGCACCTTCATACCCTTCTCACACCCTGGGAAACCAGAATCCTAGCAAGGAAAGGATGGTAATAAATGTCAAAAATCAAATTTTAAACCGTGTTACTGACTTATGTTTTCATGTCTTGATAGGTAAGAAATATTCAGTTAAGTGCAGCATTCAATTTAGAGAGAAAATGGCCCCGCAGAAAGTGAAACGGGTTCCAAAACAAGAAGAGGGAACCAGCAAAAATCAGAAAATGAGAGGCAAAAAATCGGAGGCAGAGCATATGATAAGCATTCTAGATGCTTACATGGTGGGGAACCCACCCGAAATTAGGGAGCAGAAAACTGGTTGAGAGAGAGAGCTGAGGTCAATTAGCTCGAACCAGGAGGTCCCCAAGGGAGAATGGGAGCCCATGGTGCCGGACCCCGGCAATTCATGCAACCGCAACTCCCTCTTCAATAAAAACGCTCCAACAATACTAGATAATGAAGCATGTGGTAGCCAGAGCCATGAACATGAATCAGGCTGTCCGGGAAGAAGAAAAGGAGGAAATGCGACAGCGGAACAAGCAACAACGGAACCAGAACCAGAAAGAAATGGAAACATGAAGTCTATGCTTCTTAAGGAAATTGCAGATGTACAAATTCAAGCCGCTCACAACAACCTCATCCTGGGGAGAATTGAACAGATGTTGAGAGACCTGAAATGGATAATGGAGTAGAGAAGCGAGATCCCTGGATCAAGCCCCAAGGCGCTTTCCCTGATAATTTCCTCGGATGAGGACTGATGCAATATGTTAAAGTCTATTAGTGTGTTTTAAGCGATAAACTGAAATATGACGTTTTACCTTAGAATAAAAGCTAGGATAATAAGTAAAGCTCGGAAGAGCAAACATGTTAGAAACATAGAGATGAACATTTTCAAATTTTGCGCTGGATTTAATGCAAATAGGTGGTTTCCTGGTATCCTCCGGGTAGAAACATAGAGATGAACATTTTCAAATTTTGCGCTGGATTTAATGCAGATAGGTGGTTTCCTGGTATCCTCCGGGTAGGTTAACCACCTGGGACATATGATGGATGTAAATTTTGATTTTGAAATATAGATAGCAGCTCTGCCAAAGTTAACAAAGAAAAGTCACCTATACAAAATTCTCGAACAAAAAAAAAATAACAATAATTGATGCTATAGTCTTAAATACTTTCAAGGAAATTTATAGATTGTGCCAATTCCAAGAATTTGAATTTTTAAATATTAAAAACGTTATGAAACATCAATATTCTCATTTTCATTGTGGGTTCTCTTACTTTGTTGTTGATATTACAACCAATATGATGGAGATGTGGTAAAAATATTTCACTATTATTACTCAAATACAATATTTTGATATCTTTGTGAAGTAACATAATTTTATATAACTTTAAAAAAATAACGTAAAAAAATCTTATATTTAGCTTTTGAATGTGAAGAAAATGTATAATTCTTATACTCTTTAAAAATATTTCAATACAACACTTAATAAATTATTTGAATATCCATATTAAATAATCTATTTCAATTTGAATGTGAAGAAAATGTATAATTCTTATACTCTTTAAAAATATTTCAATACAATACTTGAATAAGTTATTTGAATATTCATATTAAGTAATCTATTTCAATATGAAATTCATATATATTTATATATAGAAAAAAAATTTGAAAAAAAAAATACCCTAAGTTAATTTTATTTCTAATCCAGTGAGAGTTTGTTGGAATTGGAAGTTTAAGATGCGATCTCTCTACAATCCAAGAGTCAAAAGGGATTTTTAAGGTGTTGAACCATTTATGCATTCAAAAATGTAATTTAAACAATGAAAAAATAATTAATGTACCCATATTAAGCATGAATCTATCAAGAACCAAAAAGGATCAAATCTCTTAATTGCAAATATTTTTTTAATTTTTGCACTCCAATATTTGTTAAATCTGTACTTAAAGATGGATATGTGTTGGTTATTTATGAATGCAGATTTACTTATAAAGAAAATGCCCCTTCAAATGATCCACAGATTGCGTTTAAGAAAATAAAATCTTAATTGTCAAATATGTGTGGATCAATGAACATATTTTCTACATTTTAAAGAAAATAAACTCTTATCATTAAAGAATAATCTTAAATCTTTCTCAATATCCATATTTATTAGAATTTATAAAAGCAAAGCATCTTACTTCATTATTATTTTTACCACAACAATCCTTGTCAATAAATAAAATCTCTACCTCCTTGGATATGAGACCAGATGAATATCCTATTTAGTTCTATAATATAATAATATTGTTTTCCAAGAGACTTTGCTTAAATGATTTGTAATTGTAAGCAACATCATATACAACATCTCTCATGTAATTTAAACCCTATCTCAAATGAAATCATTTATGAGCTTGTCATCACAAGTGCAAGTGCATTATGATAATATATTTTGGAGGTGCAAATGCATTATGATAATCTATTTGGGAGTAAGGTGCAATAGATGTGAATACTCTTTTGCAGGGGGAATCACCAATCTTAATTCTTTGTTTAGCAACATAATTATGGGGTCTCATGGTGCATCATTGCAACCAATAATGCCTTAAAATGGAGCTTTCAAATATGCATAAAGCTTTGCAACAGTGCAAAAGGAGGGCAGAAAAGGGCTACTTTAAGGCCCTAGCTTTAAATGGCTTTAAGAACCTTTGCCACATGATCACCTCAATGTTCATTGATCGACACACATAGACATAATGGAATGTTGATGGCTATAAGGGTCATATTTGGGCACCCTTGCACTATCACAAGACATATCATAGATGTGTTGGGTGCCCTTAATCAAATTGGGTGCATCACAAACCTTTGTAGCTTGTATTAAGTGGGACACACCAAGATAAGCTCAAAAGGAAACTTGGCACGAGGGAAAGCAAAGTGATGGTTAAGGGAGATGACCCCATCTGATATCAAGTATGATGCACGATGGACTAAATTGGTACAAAAAGATTGAATGCCTTGGCTGCTTGGGCTACATGAGAATTAAGGAGTTGGGTGGTCTACACTTATGGGTTGTGATGGATGGAAATGACGCCTTTGGGCACAAGCATCCATGGAGCACAAATTTGGGATGCATTTATTGAGTGCACATCTATTGGATAAACCTGGACACAATTGTGGTTAGTTGGGAAAACTTGGTCATAGTTGGATAAACTTGGGTGTAGTTAGACACACTTAGGTGCACTTGGATGCAGTCAGGTGCATTTGGACAAAGTTGGGTGCATTATCAAGTGCACTTGTTGGATGTGGATGATCAATGAACAAGGAACTAAAGGAATCAAGTTCACATATGACAAAAGCAAGTTGATGGATGACACTTGGGTCCACCTTAGAGTGAATGGGATTGCAAGTGCAAGGAAACATTATAAGGTGGATGCCTCAAAAGTGCTAAGGCATAAATGATTCATCATTCACCACAAGTGTAAAATGAGCTATCTAATTGTTCTAGGTTAGGCGTTAGGCACAATAGGTCAAATTGCACTGCTCGCATGAGAAGAAGAACAAGATAGATCTTGTAGGAGGTAGGCCTACAATTACTTCAAGTGTTGGATTGTGTAAGATTATTGGGCAATAGGCATATGTATGTATTTGGAAGCAAAGGATATAACTTCCCCATGTTTTGGTAACATTCTTCATCTAAATCAACTTAAAGAACCACCTTGAGTATCACATATACTTGTGTGTTGCGAACTCTTTATGATTGTTGGATGTCATTGTTCCTTGCTTTTATTTGCATTGGCTAAGTATTGTTGGGATGTTTTAAAGGTTGTAATTGGACGTGAACCTATTATTGAATGAACTTGGTTGAGTAGGACTTAGTTTCATTTGATATATTCTAGATTAACGAAGAGTTATTGGTAGACCTTAAGGAAAAAGGCATAGCATAATTGTAGTAGGCATTAGCCAAGCCCTTGTGGCTAAGGCAAGACAATGCCACACAACCTCAAGTGCTAAAAAGACTTGGGAGAAACTCAAGTTTGCTAAGAAAAGTTGGGGTAGACTATGGGTTTATTATAGGTGGTATCAAATTATACTCTTCATTACTTCCTGAAAGAGATGTGGTTTTAGTGTTGATTTATGTGCTCTTCACCATTATCACTATTGTGAAAAGTGATATCAAAGAACTCTTCATGACATTGGAATGTACATGAAGCAAAATAGTAGTTTTTAGGATGAGTCGACACACATTTGAGTGGAGTACCAAGGGTTGCTCACATGTAAAGGAAAGAACATATCATGAAGATAACTACAATGGATATGACTCAAAGACCTAAGGGATGAAGACTAGACTTGGAAACTTGGAATGTTTAGAAGATGTCAACTTCTATTTTGAAGCATGGAGGAAAGGTAGAATTTTTGGAAGAAGAGATGATCTGCATGTGCAAGACCTTTAATGATGGCATGCATGAATGTCAAAACAATGTAGACATGATGACTACATCCTTAAGCACCAATGTTAATGAACAATTGGAAATGGTGAAATACTTGTCGAAGTATGTTGTGAAAAAAGTCAGAGACTAAGAAGATAGGCCCATTACCTTGTTGGAATGAGTTATTTCTAATGGGCATAGTACATTGGCATCTATGAGGGTAAGGATCAAGAACCATAACCATACTATAACACCCATAACACTAAATTACTAGTTAAATTTTGTTTGGATGTTGACAAAATACTTGAAATAGATGTTGGATGTTTTTTACAAGTAACACAAAACTTTGGTGGAGAAAGTAATAAAAAGACAGACTTTGGCAAAAGGGTGCAACATAGAAAAGAATGCCAACTAGGCAAAGATGAAAGTAGCCTTGAAGACTCAACTTGGGTTAGGGAACTAGTCTTAAATTGCATGGAATCGATAATGGGCTCTTAAGCATATGACAAGATTCAAGCCTACATCCAAGAGTTTTAATGAATTATATTGGAGATCAAGGGCATGTTTGAAGAAGATGGGGTTTTCCACTTTGTGAATGGATTGCAACCTTGGGTGCAAAATAATATACAATTTCATAAGTTTATTTCCTTATCTTCTCTGACTTCATTGAAATACATAAACTAAGGAAGATCACAAAGCAATCTTAATGCACTTTTTGACTTTAAGTCAAATAATAGAAAGAAATATATATATATATAATATATATATATATATATACACTAAAATATAAATACACAACATATAATATAATAATAACACATAAATAATCAAATAACAAACACCATATATATGAATAACAATACAAAGGAAGCAACATAACCCACATCTCTTAACTTTTTTCAAAATTCATAACCAAAGAATTTTAAATTTTCATGTAAAGCAAATTGTGACTATCCTCTGGGATCCTCTACTCTTCTCACAACATGTTACATTTTCAGCAAGAGGAAACAGAGCTTGTAATAAAACACAAAAAAAATATCTATAAAAAATTTAATGTTATAGTGCATGCATATAGATTATCAATTTCAAAATTATTAAAATTAAAATTTTTAAAAATTATTAACTTAATGATAATCAAAATTTTAATTTAAAATTAATATATAATTATTTATCTAAATATTTTATAAATCCAAAAAATCCAATATTTATGCTATTTAATTTCAATTATACAATAAACTATAAGTTAAATGGAGCACAATGTAAGCAATCCATTATTAAAAGGGAAAATAATTTATTTCTCCATTAAAAACCACAATCAAAACCCTAGCTTGTATTAAGATACAACTTAAAACATCAAATTCTAACTAGTGATGCAGTATTTGCAGTGTTAAACTACAATAGGTAAATTCTAAAACTATTACTACAATCGAAACCCTAATGCAAAATCAATATAGGATAATTTATCTATCTATTTCATAAATTCACAAATGTTCCGGAGGAAATTTAGGCTAATTAACCCCAACCACCAATATTCCCAAAGCTTATCTTGCACCTTCGAAAAACAAGAATTGCAACAATTCAACCTATAATATATATTGATTTAAACCAAATTACCACTATTTAACTTGAAATTTTATAATTTACTTTGCAGTGGCTCAATGCAATCTTGAATGATGATATTTAACCTAAATTGCAATAATGTTACCTAGAGGTTACAAGAAGTTAACCTGAAACCATATACAAAAAGTTAACCTGAAATTCA
Organism: Pinus taeda; assembly: GCA_000404065.3. Taxonomy (NCBI): domain Eukaryota; kingdom Viridiplantae; phylum Streptophyta; class Pinopsida; order Pinales; family Pinaceae; genus Pinus; species Pinus taeda. The sequence goes on along the minus strand of APFE031225774.1, from coordinate 106,808 downwards.
TTTCAACAATTTTACTTGAAATTCTGCAATTTAAACAAACAGAAGTTGTCAAATTTAAATTGAAATAGCCACAGTTTGATCTTTGATTATCTTGGAAAGTGATTTACTTACTTGTAGTGACTATCTTATAATTATTAAATTTATTCTTATGAATTATCATCATAGTAACAAGCTACAAACCACTTTCCTCAATATGCAGGGGAGTTGCCACCACTATAACAGTGTTGCTGCAACATAGAGTTGCCTCAACTACCAATTAAAACAATGTCCAACTCTCCCTACTAAAACCCTACAATATCATTTTTCATTTTTTTTGGTTGATTTGAGTATTTTAAAAGTTTAATAAGAACACGATTAATGGTCTAGACTTTTTTTTTAATCAATTCAAAGTATCAAAATTACCAATGGCAAAACAAATTGATGAAATTACATTTTTTTTTAAATAAATCACTATAATTCTCACATTCCCACCAAGACTACTAAAAGTAAAAGCTTACATAATCTGCTTCGGTGTTGATAACCATAACAACTTTGTATTCTGCAACCACACAAAATAAACCATGCTTTATTGATACATCCACTCTAAATTTGAGATGTTCGGGACAAATTTGCAGTTGGTCATGGGTTATATTTGCACTCAAAAAACTCTATCTGGCTCTGGATTTCCATGATATTTCCATGACTTCATCTCCGCTGTGTAGCCCATGTGAACAATGGGGCCATCAAGATTATGCAACTTTGTTTCCAGTTCGTTTTCTGCTTCCTCAAACTCAAATTTTAGCGTTCAGGCAGGGAAATCATTTCCCTCAACTGTTTCAGACTTGAATTTTAGTTATCCAGCCTGGAAACCCTTTCCCTTGTTTCTTTGAGTTTGACCGAGGAGAAGCCAATACTTTGGATCTTGTACATAGATCCCTTCAAAGATCTCCACAACCAGCTACTTGTTATACATAATACACACATTATCACGAAAAGTAATGAAATGAAGACTAGCAAGAAATTAAGTGATAAATGATTAATTAACCACCCTGGGACTGTTTTCCATACGATTTCTTTTGATAAATCACCTGCACAAAACTACAAGGCATGTCGTAGTTTCTTTGGATCTGGCATGTACTGCGTAAGCTTGGTTGGGACATCAATTCTCACAGTTTTGCCGATCTTTCCAATCTTGGAATCTACCCAATAGATGAAACCCTTAACCCACATGATACCCTTTTCGCTGCATTTATAGCAAAAACTAATTCGATTGGTTACAGTTATTCATGAACTCCACGAAAACACTCCTGCTATTGGGTCTTGAATAGGGTAAACAATGTCTAGATTCAAATTTCAAATTGGGATAATAGCTTGCCACTATTTCAAATTTGAAATTGAATTCGAAGGATCCATGTATCTACATGGATGACATATGGTAAATGGGAGTGAGAAAACGGTTGGAAAACGAGGGGAGACGCAACGGTGAGCGAGGATTAAGGCCCAAACATCACGCCCAGGTAATTTTCCAGGCCAAGGATCCCATGGCAGAGATGAAGTAAAGGTCCAATTGTAATTGCTTATATTCATTACAATATGATTAATTCCTTGTCTTATTTGATAAGGCTTATTACAATATCATTAACTCCTCATATCAAATAACTTTTCAAGTTTGTAAATTTGGAACAAATTCCCATGTGACACGAGGAGAAATTTTGAAGAATTCAAGTGACTTCTTCGTTATGGTCGGTAAGTTTTGAGTGCAGGAAGAAACTAGAACTCAAGCCTATTTCTCGAGGAACATAGTCTTTATAAAACTTATCAACTAAAATAAAATTAATCACATGTATTTTCCCAAAATGATGACAACACAAAGGAATGTAATGGCTTCAAGTTCGCTTCATCACAACTCCACAAATTGGGAAAATCTTCCTACTCATCCTCAAAGAACAATACAAAGAAGACCTCCAAGTCTCCAAAATTTTAATAGTGAAAATTTTAATAATGAATGGATTATATTTGATTAACACAACTATGTCAACAAGGATGTTAAGAATATGCATTGATTAAAGAGGCTTTGAAAGTCCAATTCAATTCTCCATACACTTTTTTTCACTAATCCATGAGTTCATTGGAAAATATTTTAATATATTTCTTCAAATGTTATAGGAAGACTTTTCTTACTTGGTATTCATCATAAACTAAAGTTTTTACTCTTGTAGTTGTATTTATAAGCCCTATAGGACAACCTGCTCTTAAGCAGCATTACCAAGACTTTTTTTTTCATTTATTCAAGCCCAACTCGACCTACTATGAGTTTTCCACTATAAACCAACTGTGAAGATCACTTAAGAAACTAAAGGTACAAAATGAAGAAAACTATTATCTGAAATTAAAGATTTGAAGACAATTTCTAATTTTCTTTTTCCATCAAATCTTCAAAAAGCTCAAGTGTTAGAGGCGGCGATAGCCACTTCATCAACTTTTGAATTAATGTTCTTGGTTCTACTTCCAAGGATAATGAATCAAGCCATTCCATGGCATCCCATACTACACTCATGTATTTTTTCAATCTTTCATTTCAACATGCAAATTGACACTTTGTTTGAAAAACTATTACGTCAAAATCACCAATAACACTTAAAAATCTTAATTCCAAAATCCTTAATCAAATTCAAACCAAATAAGAGTGTTCCATGTTGTGCTACATTGTTTGTTGCTTCAAATTCCAAACGAAAAGCATAACATGAAATATCACCTTTAGGGGAAGTAAATACCATACCTGCACCCATATCTACTTGGGATTCGGCTACATCAAAATCCAGCTTTCAAATGTTGTTGTCATCTTTATGAGGAGCTAATTATATTGCAAGCACTACGTAGAATTTGAAACCATCTTCATTGCAAACCAATTTATCTTCAAGAGATCCTGAATCTTCCACATGATATTTTCTGATTGGTGCTTGAAGCAAGATGAAAAGAGTGCCCTAGAAAGTGGGAAAGTGGGAGCAGTGGCATAAGATAGATCTATCTAAATGCTTTTTGCAAGATCAATGACTCACTTTTAAGATAAGAGCGTTTCCCATGCATCCAAAACATCAATGACCACTATGTCCATTGCCAAACAAATATCAAGATGCATCTCGCAAGTGTGCTTACCTCTTTAGCACCATGGTTAAGACTTCCATAAGGGTATTAATTTATTTTTTTTAAAAGGGGGGCTAAGTCCCTTGGAAGAAGCTTTATTATAAGGCCCGTAAGTATAATATGTTACATATAATTACGTCAATCACGTCACATCAATCATATATGGATTTGGAAATAGCTGCACAGTGAACCACGCAGCACCACACCAACGGGGATCGATCGCGGGTGAGGCGCGAAGCAGCCGACAGTCCCCACCGAGCGAGCCATGCACTCGAGTGCATCCATAAGGGTATTAATTTAGGCAATAACACTAATCACATTTCTTGCATTATTTGATTGTGTAACTCATTAAATTGATTGATTTACTTGCTTTCTTGATTCTCGTTGCACAAGTTATTCTTCCTAGTTGTAAGGTACAATCCTCTTATTGTTTTAGTCTGACCATAGTTTTAATGTAGAATCTCTTGTTGTTTTAGCTTGATGAAGAAAACACCAACCATCCTGTGTCATCCCTTGTTTTTGTCCTTGGAATCTCAATCAGTTCGATTTATAATCTTAGTAGTCTTGTTTTCAGCCAATATAAAAAATAGTTGTAGCACAACCAGTGGCAACTATGAGACTTTTGCTCTTATTTTTGGTAGAGTATGTTGTAATGGCATTTGGTTTGTTTTCTGCTTTTGTCTTCAGAATCTTGGTCAATTCGGTCTAGTGTGGCCAGTAACAATTAGGAGATCCACCCCTTTTTTGGTTTAGTATGATGTGAGGGCATTTGGCATGCTCGGAAATATTATGATGGCAAGAATCGGAAATATTATGATGGCAAGAAAGACAAAGTGAACTTCATTCTACTATCATAACAGAAAGATTTTACGCCTTGGAAGCAGTTTTTGTGTATTGTGCAACTTTTATCCTGTAATATAAAAATAAAACTCTTTCATTTTGGAGAGTTGCGAATAATGGTTAATGTAAGAATAAAGCGAATGGAAGATGACTTCACGTTGTGTCAATAATCCTTTAATAAAAGCCATCCACTGCCAATACAAACTTTGCTTGACAGCATGGTTAATGTTATTGAACTATTTTTTGAAAGTCATACAAATGAAGATTTCAAATTTGTTTATGCATCCATATAATATCGATTTAAAAAAGGTGTTCCAAGATGACAAGAAAATACTATATAATATAGATAAGAAAATACTATATAATAGATGAAAAAAAAGTGTCCACAGATGATAGTGAATTACCAAAAACTACTCACATGGATCAGAAAACCTGCTATATAAACAAAATGCATACATAGAGAGATAAGGATATCAACCATTAAATCAAACAAATGAACCAAACATTGTAGATTACAAATGGGCTACCTACTTAACATCTTGAATCAAATCCTGAATATTTTAACAAAGAATTGGCAATATTCTACATTGATATGAGTGAATAACCAGGTTTAATTTTTAACAAAGATGATAGGTGTTAGATGAGATGACACATACGCACTCAAAGGCAGCTCAAACTGTTACTTAAAATAGCAAGTTATAAATACAAATGTTCGCAGCACACAACAGAGAGAATTGTATTAATAATGAATCAACATCTATTATGTGCCTCTCTCATGTCTAATACTAATGACCCAATTAAAGGAAATGGAGGACAGGAAGGAAGGTAAGTTGTACCTCAACTAAAAAGAATGAAGCAAATGTATTGAACCCTGCTATTTTAAAATTACACTTAAAAAGCTTCACTGGTAGTTGTATGTCATTGACATAAAAGAAAATTACCTCTCTATACTCTTCTTGTGCCGAAGGATGAGATAGAACTCTTCTAAGCCGAATATTCTTTCAATATAATACTCCTTTAAAACAGGGTTCTATAGTCTTTAAAAACAGGGTCAGTGCAAAGTCGTATTGAAGCTGTCGAGGTTCACAACACATTCACTGAGCATCTCCTTGTTCGTTATTATTTTTCCAATGGTGGTAAATATCCAGCAGAATTGAAGAGTCCACATTCTTATTAACATATTTTTCCAAGAAGCATTTTTCTGACATTAAAAAGATTTTAACACCAATTAACTCTGTTTTCAACGCTGGCATGGACTTCAATGCCTCCATTACTCTTAACCGAGGAATCACCCTCCTCTCCAAACTCAATCCGATCAGAGTTGGATTCTTAACAAGATTATCCAATGGAATGCCCACAGATTTGACCAGAAAGTCCACCTGATGCATCACCCTTTCCTCTGAAAGCCCAAGGAAAAACGGCCACCGTTTCAGTAATTCAGAAACTTGTTTTTGTGAGAAACCTACACTGCTCAAACACTGTAATTTTTTTCTGCGTTTTCTTTACTTACTCCCGAAATAGCACGCACAGCAGCTACAAACATCTTGGATCCCTTGTTCAACCCCCAATCTTCGGCCAGTTTAAATGATCTCATGACCCTTTCATGTGAAGTTGAGAGAAAACGGGGTTCCCTGCCCAATAATTTTGATAACGCTTCACCCTCAACACCCAATTTTTGTATAAATAAAATCGAAGATTTAATTCTTGCTTCACTGAAATCAAAAATCTTTGAATCTCTATAAATGAGCTTGCAGAGATCCTCTCCTTTCATGTAAGTCCCAAGGAGAGTGAGCTTCGGCTGTAAGTTTCTTTTGGCATCATAAAAGAATAAGATAGGGTTAGAAAGAACCACCTTTCGAAACTGAGCAGGGGTAGTCAAACCATACCCATTTAATAACTCCCAGACTTCTTCCAAATTCCGGCTGGATTTTGCACTAAGCAACTTAATCCGATGTCGAAAGGCTTTTACAATTTCTTCCTGCGATAAGCCGCATTTATTGATGATAAAATCTGTGACAAGACCCCTGTGAGGTGGAGTTCTAGATGGGGGTGCAGTTCGGGAGCAGAAGTCGAGGAATATTATGTGGGGCGTTGAGGTGAATGGCAGTGGCAGTGGGGAAGGAAGGAGGGAAATTAATTGGCGATGGGATGATAGTTTGTTAGTTACCTGTGTTTTCCATACCTTCAACTGAACAGACAACATAGCCTGTGCTATTGATATACCAAAAATGTCTCACAGATATGAGTAGTTTAGCTTACCGGCCATAGACGACGTGAGAAATTGATGTGTGAACACCTCTAGCTCAAATTTGGGGAACGGCTGCAAGGCAACAATACTGGCTGCCAGGATTCCTGTTTAGGGTTTCACGAGAGTCATTTAATTAAACAAATATTTAATGCTTGCAAGGGATTTGAGCCATCATCCATTACAAGCAGGCTCGGGTAGGGGGAGTTATTACGAGGGTTTAGGGATGTGAGGTGTGATTAACACACTTCCAACCTTTATGATATTCTGACGCAGGGCCAAGTTCCTCTTACCGCGCCACCTTCTTCGTGTGATTTATTCTCAGACAAAGATATTAGAGTAGATATTTGGGCGATGAATGATAGCAAAGCAACCGATGAGGAAGGCTACCAAGCACAGTGCTTTAAACACGGTTTCCATGTTTTGGTTAGTTTCTTTACTAATCTCTTCAACCATATAGTCTGTGAAGGTTTTCCACCGGCATGGTCACACCACATCATCCATCCGATCCACAAATCAGGCTCCAGCTCAAATCCTAATAACTACAGAATGATCATGGTGGGCCACATGTTCTCGAAGTTGTATGTTACTGTTCTACATAGGAAGCTCCCCAGTGACTTTGAGCAGAGACAACTCAGAGCTAGGGGACAGGCAGGTTTTCGATCAACTCATTAGACCATTGACCACATCTTCACCCTTCGTGCCGTGATTGAAGAGGCACGACATCACTCTTCAAAAGTCTATTGTTGTCTCGTAGATTTTCAGAAATCTTTTGACTCTGTTCCGAGGGAAGCCTTACTCCAGAGACTTAGAGATATTGGCATCTCGACGATCCTATTGACAGTTATTACACGCCTATGTGAGTCTGTCCTTGGTCGTCTTCACATGGTTCATGGGATGTCTGACTTCATCCCAAACACTATTGGGGTTAAGCAGGGTTGTCCATTGCCCCTACCCTATTTGGGATCTATATTGATGAGTTGGAGGTTTTTCTACACGAGCATATCCAAGACATTGATGGTTGCTTTCTTCACTAGGTCATGATATCTATTCTACTCTTTGTTGATGACATGGTCCTCCTCTCCTCATCTCCAGAAGGATTACAGAGGCAGTTGGATGCCTTAGCATTGTTTTGCGATCGTCGACAGTTGACGGTCAACCTGAGTAAAACTAAGGTTATGATCTTTAATGGGGTAAAGAAAACTTCGTAGCTTCACTTCCTATTCAGAGGGGAGGAGGTTGAGATCACCAACATGTATACGTACTTGGGGATGCAATTCTTAGGTCCCTGCTTCAGTTTGCGACCAACTCTTCAACCTCGGATCAACAAAGGATATCGATCCTTAGCCCTTCTCGAGAGACAGTGCTTTCTACATCACTTCCAGGACATCTCGTCCAAGATGAGCCTCATGGACACCTTGATTCGTCCCACTGTTCTATATGGCTAAGATATTTGGGGACCGTCTTTACTTTATTCAGATTGGGTTTCAGTTGACAGAGTCCAAACTCTTCTTCTCCACTGCATCATTAGATGCAAATAGACACTACCTCAACACATCATCCTTGCAGAGTTTGGAGCTCAACCCTTTCGGCTTGAGACAATCTTCAGTTTGGTCTCATTCTTGCATCATGTCCAGGGATTTGTAGACTCGATAAAGAGTAGGGACTGTTACCCTTACTTGGCATATTGCTCTTCTGAGAATATTGCTCGTTCTACTCCCTTGGGCCAGGCTAGATGTTGGTTTACAGGGGTTTCAGATCTCTTAGAGTTAGTGGGAATTCAGTTGGATCGTCTCCCTCCTTTCCGATATTACTTGGATGCTCTTGGTCACCTTCTACCTACTAGACAAGAGTTGGGACATCTACAGGCAGTTCGTCCAAGTCACTTGGGTCAATCCTCTAGGAGGGTTGCGCCCAAATATGGCCTTCTACGCTGAGAACTTCTTAGAGTTGAGAGACAGGCTCATTATTCGACCCCAGTATACGTTTCACCACTAGATGCATGCTCTTCGAATTCTTCTAGGCTAGTTCAGAGTAGGTTCTCATAGAGTTCAGGTAGAGACGGACCCCCAGATTGATAAGCCAGACAAAATTTGTCATGTATGTTATTTACAGGAAGTAGAGGCTAAGGTGCACTTTATTTTTGGATGCTCTACCTACTACGAGATTAGAGGAAGGTTCCATTTCTTGTTCAGAGACTCTCAGACCCTCACAGAATTTTTCAGATATCCTGATCAAAGATGTTTGGCCCTATATATGTAGGAGGCTCTTAGGTTCCGAGCACATATTCTTTAGCCTCCCATTAGACCAAACCCCACACAAAGGATCACAAATTTTTTCAGGGTACTACCTTCAGACATGGGTACAAAGAGAACGATTGATAACATTTCATAGACAGACTCTAGACTAGTGAGGATCCGTGGGACCTCACCCCACCACACGAGACCCCCACAGCTAAACCGTCTCAGATTTGTCCCTGGGAGACAGACTAGGTCCTCCAGACCTCAGTACTGCACAAACTCCCCCAGACAACAAGTTAGTGGACAGTCTGTACCTCCCACCGACCCTTCATTAGGCCAACAAACATTGTGGAATTTTTTTCAGTGTTCTTCAGTCAGTCTCAGATGCTAAGAGAGATGGTCTGGTCCTCTTTGTCAGGGAATTCCATACATTGTAACTTTTATGTTCCTGCATTGTACCTTTTATATTCATGTATTGTATTTTTTATAGGAGACTGTTTGGTTCTCTTGCATTTTATGGACATCATTGTACTCAACAGTCCCTTTGACCTACTGTGTGCTCATTAGTTGGACATAAATATAATTATCTTATCTTATCTATCTTATCTAAAGTCAGATATTGAGTTTTTGATTTAATCTAAGGACTTGCCCTACATTAGTGTAGTCAAATACGAGGGACAAATACCAAATGATTTGATTATTAGTTAGTGAGGATTATGAATTCTCAAAAACATTATAATATTATTTTAAAGTAAATTTATAATTCAAGGGTGGAAGGAGGGGAGGGATTTTAATCAATCTTAATGGAATCAATGAAATTGAGTTTGTATGGGGCTTGGGAAAGAAGACTAATAATCACACAAAAATGTATGGCCTTCTTCAAGGCTTATGTATCACAAAGGAGAGAGAGATAGTTGATATCATTATCCTTGGAGACTCACTAATCACAATTATGCATCTCACAAAAGAAGACACCCCAATGGATAATTCTCTCTCTCAGACCCTTCATAGAATGAGAGGATTGGCAAAAATTTCCATTCAAGAGAAGCATATCACATTCTTAGAATTAATAACATGGAGGCAGATTTAGTGGCGAAAAAAGCTTGCTCATTCGATGAAAGCAAATTGGAAGTTAATGATAATGTTAGTTACCATCCCATTCCCTAAGTCCTCATGTCTTTAAGGGGTTGGTTTTCTCCTTTTCTCCTCCCTATTTTGAGTCTTTGGTTTGAGATTTTGGTCCTCCCTCCATCTTCCTATCTTTTTTTTCCCTTGGCATTCCCCCTTTTCTTCGATGGCCCTTTCTCCTTCCCCCGCTTCCCCCTCATATTCTCCCTCCTCTACTTCCCCCAACCCTCTCCTCCCCTTTTCCCCTCCCCTTTTATTTCTTCTCCCTCTTCCCCCTCCTTGTTCCGCTCCTCTCTTGTATGTCCCTTCCCATTTCCTTCTCATCATTTGTTTTTTTGTCGCATCCATGTGCTACTATCCTTTCCTCCCTGATTATTCATGAAAGGTTGATACTTTGGTTAATGTCACCCCACAAAAAATCTATGAATGTGGAATCAAAATAAATTCGTCGCCATGCAAGTGGTTACTACATCTCCTCACACGCTTGCATTTACAAAGATCCTCTTCCAACTTCTTGGAATCACCTTCAACTCAAAAGAATGATGAACTCCCTTGGAGGTCAAATAGGTGACATTAATGGAAACATGATGCAACTCGTGTGGCAAGGTAAGCATAGTGGTGTTAAGTGGACTTTAATCCCATCTCTGGATTCATTCATGAATGCGTTGACTTTGGGCATTTGTTATCCACATCAATGGGTGCAAAATTGGTTTTGGTATCTATCTAGGAATTTAATTGTGGTATCTCATAGGGTTGTCTTTAGAAGCCTCTATGAGGAGATTCTTCTCAAGGCCCTGGCTCTTTCATTGGCAATTGGGAAGTCGTGGGTTCGACATTATTGTTCGTGGGTTATCTAGGGTAAGAGGCTTTCAGGCTCACAATGCTCCTTGGCAGACCCTAGTCTTTTTGTTCCAATTGGTTCCAATTTGGCTTTCGCTCTTTGACTCGAAGGTAATTCCAATACCACTGTGTTGGAAACTCGCTACAATCAGTGTAAGAGAAGTTTGGAATAGATTGGTTTCTTTTCTGACATCTTGAGTTTTTATTTGAGGGACATAGGTTCTATTATTCATAATTTGGATGTGGCACTTTGGTCTCTTTTTTATGCGCTAGTCGGTTATTTGTTGCTCTTAGCGGATCTGGCTTGGTTGGGTTTGCACAATCTAACTTGTGAATATATCAGTTAAATGTCCTCCCCTCCCTCGGATTCCTCCTCTGAGGACTATGCTTGTTCCAAATATTTATTGGCCCATGAGGCCCTGCAAAGGGTTGTCAATGACCTCCAAGCAAAACTCTGTCAAATTTATCATGCTCAGGTTAACAAGAAGATCACATTTTGGCAATGTAGCAACATATTTTAAGGCTGGAAGACGAGATGGACGTGCTCAGGATGATAATTTCAAACCTCTAGTTTGCCAAAGATTATTCCAACATGCAAAATCAGCCTCTAGAACAAGAAAACAAGCCAAATATAGATCTTAACCTACCATTTTTTAATCTAATTGACCAATATGCAAATAATTTTTGGTTTTTTTGTCCAAACTGTTATGAAGGCCTCCCTATGGTTCAATTTTGATGTAACAATGTCGATATATTCATGTAGTAATTTTGATGTAACAACGTTGATAAGCAATTTCTAAGTTGTAATGGGTTTGTAGGTAATTATTGTATAATGTAATTTGGTTTCAGAATCGATGTACTCCTCGAGTATTTGTTGCGACCGGGCGTAAATTTAATCTAAATATTACACATTTTTGTTTTAAAAAAGAAGAAGTAATTTTAGAATTATTTATTTTAGAAGAATAAAAAATTGTGTCGATTCCAACTAATACCACTATAATATGCAGATGAAATACACTACCCCATAGCACTCGGCCACGAGTAAGAAACCAAGGATTTGAATACGAGACCTTCTACTCACATCTACTTTAGATTTTCACAAGCTTACCAAATAGGTTGCCCAAGGAGGTAAGGTTATGGTTGAGTTTAGAATTTCTTAGGTGAGAGTTGAATGTAGAATTAAGATTAACTAAAAGTTATTTATTAATGTAAAGTACCTTGTGAGGGTTTATCCCTGCCAGCTAATGAGACTACCTTGGGAGGGAGTACATTATAGGAGCTAACATACTGATGAGTTAAGTTTGATTTCCCTCTACACCTATTTTAAGGAAAGAGATAACTTTTACTAGGAGCTTAGACCTATCTGTGAGGAATATTGGGATTTGGGCTACCTAATTATGCACATTGTTGTTGGGTCATGTTTTACCTTGGGATTAACCTTTTGAGAAGCTCTTGTTTATCTTTTAGAGGGTTGGAAGGGAAGAATTGTTAATTATGAATTTCGGTGACATTTCGAGACAATTTGTGTCATCACCGAGTAGATGAAGCTAGGAAGCAACATAGCCTATGGGTGTGACACACCCAACTTCCTTGGTTACCTTAAGGAGATGAGGTTTTAAAATTTTTCTTCTTCCACTCTACTCGAAGCCCATTTCTAAGGCTACAAATACCTTTTTCTCGTCAAGATTCTTTTGACGATATACATTTTTATCCCATTCTTAGTTCAGAAAACCAAGTCAAGGCCCCTTGAAAATTTGGTATTTAGTACCATGTCAACATGACTATATTTCTAACGCAAGGTATATAAAATTGCACCCCAAGTCCACTTGTCACATCGATAGTGTTGTCAAAACACCACCAAGACCACCTGACCATGCCATGTCATACACTAATTTTAATTAAATTACATTATGTTTAAAATGAGATTTTAATTAATAATAATAATAATAATTTAATTTTAAGGTTGCAACTAAGCCAAACAATAAATTAGTGCATGACACCCCCTTGTTTGTAGGAAAAAGATCCATGTCCACGTAGCAATTTGCAGTGTTCCACAAACCCCCTCTCCAATTTCCCATGCTCCCAAGATGGGAAGATGCATTAGGAAGCGTTCCCCCATGTCCCTCTTTTGGGAAAACTTGGGGACAATGTTAAATTATTAAAGTAAAGAGATGAAAGTGCCTTACTTTTCTTCCTTTTACTTAAATTGTTAACATTATCATTATTGTTTCAAGATGTTTGAGAGTGGTTCCAACATCATTGGATTTCATATGGAAAATGAAAAAATTTAGATCCCACTCAAAATCCAGCAAGCTTAACATTTTTTAAGGTTCTATCATGTATGTTGATATCAAACTAACATTTAATCAAGAGCACCAAACCCTCTATACCTCAATATTGATGGCATTGATTGTTAAAACTCCTATTTCATGACCTCGATGGCTTGATTTCAAGTGGGAGGATATCCCTTCTCATCATCTCGTATAACATAAGCATAGGTTCATATTTATATAACCCACCATCCCTGAGCACCCGCATGCACATGATATATATACACATCCTTGATTATATATATGCATGAACCTTCCATTCTATATTAGCATTACGTAACACGAAACCTTAAGGAACGTGCAACATCATACATTACATGGTAAACATTATATACATAACAGTGCATATATATATATATATATATATATATATATATATGGATGCAATATACCTTGCACATTGAGGTTGATTGTGTTGATAAATCTAGGGGCATCTAGATTAGGTGACTTCTCTTACTTTGATAACTACTTGTGATGTATTTTTACTTAACTTGATTAGCTTCTTCTTACACTTGATTATTATTAGTATTCTTTATCATCAAACAACTACCAAACAATAAAATTAGTGAGACAATGGACACAAGATGTAGTCGATCATCCAAGGTCAAAACCTCTCCAACTGAGAGGAAAACCCACAAGAATTCTTCTCTTCTTATAGAACTTCAATTTACAAATTCCAAGACCTATGACCCTTGATCAAGACCCTCCAAGACCAAGTCAAACCTTGCTTCAAGCAACTTCTGCAATTTCGACTTACCCAACAGATACTTCTATAACTTCGACTTGCCAAACAAATTATTCTACAACTTTGACCTACCCATCAAACTCTTCTACCAGTTCGACCTACCCAACAAATTATTTTGTCCAACAAATGTAGAAACCCTAACATGAGAGAGAGAGAGGCCCAAAAACTTTGATCTAGTTCTTCTCTTTCTTTTTCGTCCTTTTCCATCTTATATCTTGAGAAGATTTAACTTTCTTGAATGAGTCTCCAAATGAGTTCGACTTCCTTCTTATTTATAGGCTTGTGAGGGGCACGAATTTCTCTCTTTAGGCCGACTTTTCCCTTCATGTAGTTTGACTTGATATTTGCATCATGACTTGGTCTTGGAGGGTCTTTTGACTCTATTTTGACTCAAATAAATTATTTTTACAATATGTAACATGCCCAAATGGGTCCTCAATAGATGACAATGACTCAATTGACTTGTAGACTAAATAACAAGCCCTAGAAGCACTCAACGAGTGCTTGACCTAAAAATAAATTTCTCTTGAGCATGAAACCCATGCCTCAAGAAAAATAATAATAAATTTATTTTCTCTTTTCATTCAATACATAAAATCATTATTACATATGTCATTATGAAGACCGAACCTAGTTACATATTTCAACACTCCCTCTTAACTAGGGAGGTATTCATAATCTACACAAGGTAATTGGACATTCTCAATTTGAAGGATTCTCATAAGAAGAGTCGGATTGGTAACCCATCTATTTAGCATCATATCATCCAACATTGTCACATAGCAAGGCCTTGACTAACAACTCAATCTCTCCACAAGATCAGAGCACAATGTTGGCGAGACCAATGACTTACAGACACCATCATCATTGTCTCTCAAGGTACTTACCCCACTTGGGTGTTAACAGAGTATGTCCTTCTAGGACTATTCTTAGCCTGGATTCTCAGTCCTTAAAGAATATCGATCCTCTTCGACTACTCTTATCTTGGATGCCCTACCTCATCCTCAAAGAGTATTAGATGTCAAATGCTTACCCAATCCTCCATTCTTTCTTCCCAAAGTGAAGACAATAATGACGTGTTTATCTCTCCCTCTCAACTAGAAAGGATATACCATTCCTATAAAGGAATGTAGCCATTCCTATAAAGGAATGTAGTCATTCCTATAAAAAGGAATGTACCCAAGATCCCTCTTATCGAGGGACTTGTCCAAGCTCCCTCTTAACCAGGGACTTTCTTACAACAACTTTGTGCTCTAGGTGGAGATCATGGGACCATCAACTGCTTGTGGGGCTCCTTATTTTTATGTCATGAAGTTCATTTTCAACATTATGGAGCCTTCATATTTTTGTAGGGTATCAACCATCCAACAGTTTTCTTCATGAACCACATCGATCATGTCATCCTTCTTTCTGTCAGAAAGTGATGCTCTAGTCACTACCTCTTTCAAGTCATTTTTCCTCGAGGATCTTTCATCCAACCACATGAGTGCTAGTTGTAGATGACATATACAACTCTCTTTTCAGTAGCCCTGTATTAACTCATCCAGATGTTCATTCAAAAATAAAAAAATGAACATCAAACCAAAGTTACCTTTTGTGATGGCCTTTCATCATGACATCTTGCTTGCCTACAACATCAACATCCTACACATTCATAAACACATCTCCAAGACTTCACATGTCAAGGGTCTCTTTTCTTTGTAGACCTCATCATGGTATTTCTTCTCTATAGAGATGTCATGATCAATTCTTCTAGTCATTGAATGTTGATTGCCTTTCCTTACATGACCATATTTGCATCTTTCATGTTCTATTCTTTCTTTCTTCACATATTTCTTCCCAATAACTTTCATCCATAGTTCCTTCATCTTGATCATCAACCACCTCATACTCTATATGACGATAGAGTATGTTGATTTCATCTTGTCAATATGTGAACCGTGCTTTCATGTATCTCTTTAAAGGAAGAGATCCTTGATCATGTTCTCAAGGTAGAGCATTTACTCATGTTATCTGCAACCTATGATGACATGATTTAAACTATCAAATATATGTGTACATACCTCTTTTATCCTTTTGGTCATCTAGACTTCCTTTGGCAGCTTCCTTTCCTTGATTGAGAGTAATTCAAACAACTTGTCCTGTTGTACTCCTTTGTCACCATACCATCATCCTTTTAAATAATGTATCCCACACAAGGTGGAATGATCAATGAGACACTTGCTTGAGACCGGACATGTTGACAGAGATGGAACAACAAATGCAAGTTATCAAGAGGAATTTTAAGGCAACACAGGACAAGCAGCCGAGTTATGTAGATCAACATAGAGCATTCAAGGAGTTTCAGGTTGGGGAGCATGTGTACTTACACATCAAGCTCGAGAGGAGCTCCTTGAGGATTCGGTCATGTGCCAAGTTGGCACCTCAATATTGTGGGCCTTTTGAGATCCTTGATAGGATTGGACCAGTGCCCTACAGACTTGCACTGCCGCCAATAGTGAAAGTCCATGATGTTTTCCATGTTTCATTGCTGAAGAGATATGTGTAGGATGTTGATCATGTGATTGATTGGTCTGTATTGTAGGTGGAACTAGAAGGAGAGTTCCAACAAGAGACATAGTACATTATACTTAAAAAAAAAATCTCATGTTCATGAACTGAACAATAAAGCAAGTTAAAGGCAGTGGAAGCACTTGGGGCCCAAAGAAGCTACATGAGAGATGGTTGATCAGATATGGGCTTTGTATCCTTCATTATTTGTCAGTTGAGGTAAATGATTTTTTGGTATATACATGTATATGATTGTCGTTATAAATACTGAAATGAGTTGTCTTATAAAGCTCCAATACGCGGTATGCTTGTTTTGTTTTTAGCAGGATGTCATTGTAAATATTGCTTTGAGTTGTGTTATAAATCTCCATATATAGTATGTTTTGTTTTCAACGGTTTGTTGGCCATAGGTTTCATAGAACATCGAGGATGGTGTTCCCACAAGGGGGAGGGGTTTGTAATAGCCCTGGGTTAAAGTTTCATGTAATAAAGGATAATAAAGGAAAAAAGAATAAGACCAAGGTCATGGGATATGTATTCCAAGTTGAATGTTGGGCAAAACATCATAGTGGGAATCACTTGTGATTTATTATGGCTAAGTAAATTAGAAAAGGCATTGACAAAGGAAAAGAGGTATTAATTGGTATTTAATTATGAAAATAAAGTAAAATAGGAGAAAAGGGAGATGAAGAGCCACAAACATGCATGAGGGGAAAATTAGAGTAAAATGAAGGAAAATGAAGAAAATAGAGACATTAATGATAAAACAGAATCAAATAAATAGTTCACGACTTTTTCTTATGCTTTAGTCCGTTCTAGTTTCGACTCTCTTACACTCTTGCACACTTAAACCATTTTTGGAGAACTTTGGCATTCACTTGGATTTGGAGAAAGGAAAGAAAGCAAGCAAAGGAAGGAAAAGGAAAGGAAAGAAAAAGGGAAAGCAAAGGAGAAGTTTGGATCAACAACTTTAGCAAGAGTATTTCGCAGGCAACAGGTTGTTGAGTTATTTCCTAGCTTAGTTGTGAATGCCTGGTACATGCATTTGTGTAATTGGTTCATTTACTGTCATTGGCATGGGTTTTTCCTGGTTTGAAAGTGGTTTCATCATTTCCTTGACATTTTTTTGTTAGCCATGGTGCGACGGGATTCATTCTTGGTTAAGATTTAGCTAGCCAAAAGATTTTGGAACTGGGTGAGGTGGTCTCAGGAAAATCCCAATGGTTGGGGGTAGATATGGTTTTCTCTGGGAAGCCCTCGATATGTGGGTGGAGACAGGATAATTCTTCAAGGTATGGTGAAGGAATTCTAAAGAATCCAAGCTTGGTTTAGTTTTTGATCTTAGGACTGGTTTAGGTGAGATCATGGTCACTTGAGCAAGGAGGTGGTTTAACCTCTAGAGATCATCATTGTCTATGTCTTGGTTTATCCCATGAGTTCCCACATTCATGCTTGGAATATGGCATGGGGATGATTGGATGAAAGAAAGATTTGGTTTATCCCAATTTATGGTTGGGTGGTGCGTGGAAGTCCCTGACTTGGTTGGATTTTGCATATGTTAATACAAGTTATTTTCCTTATTAAGATTGATGAGCATATGTGCTAGTTATTCAATGATCTTATGAGAGATTTTTCATGGTTTCTATTATGGTTATATGTTGGTTATAAACATGGTTTCTATGTTGTGTTTTAGCTATGGATTTTGTTCATGAATTGATAAGTATTTGAATGGTTGATGAATGCATGGGCTAACAAGTGTTATTGCAGCTAATTAGAGAGGGCACATGGCCTTTTTGGTGATTCTCATATGATTCATGACTTGTAACTCATATGTTCACCATATGTGTTGACAAAATGACTGTCATCGTTCAACATGGTTAGGTCAAGTTCTTGTCCAAGTTCTAAATGATGAGAATTGTTAGCATCTTATTTATTCTTTGAGAAAGTTACATGAAGTTTTGGGCAATGGTTTGGAGATTAGACTATAAAAGTGGCTCATATTTTGGAACCACAGGCACATAATTGGAGGTTTGAGATCATAATTGCATGGAGAAAGGCTTGTGAGTGTGGTTGGAGGCTCACAACCGCATACAAGCAATGTCAAGGGTGTGTCTATAGGTTGAGGTTAGAGAATAAGGGTTCTAACTCAGGGATTGGTCACCTAGGGTGGTTGTTCAGCCTCTGAGTGATTTTTGGTTCCTGAGGAAGGTCAGTAAGTTATCAGTTAGTAGGCCCCACTTCCTTAACTAGAACTAGGAGGTTGGTCATGTCATAGTAGCATCATCTCATGTTTACCCTAGAGGTTGGTTAATGCGGGTAAATGTGGGAGGTGTGGTGACACTTTAGTACTTGTTGAAGTATATCATTCATTTCCTTTTCTCTTGTCTACCTCGACCTCAGATGAAATCATGCCTTGCGAAATTTATTAACCGTAGATCTAGTGTAGAATTCCCTTTAAGGTCTTTTTCGTGGAAAGTGATACTATCTTCTCCCAAAACTCGCACATTTATTGAAAATTTCCATTGAATGAGCCACCTTCCATCACTTCAAGCCTATTATAAATATATATCTATCACAAGTGATTCATACTGTGACTCCTCCTGTCGGTGAAAATTTGAGAAGAGTAGGGGACTTAGGTTGTGGTGACAGTGGGCCTCTGTCCCATGGTGTTGTTGTGCCCTCTAGATTTTGCCTATTTATAAGGCTTGCTAGTTCATGCAGTAATATTTTTTAGTGTCATTTCCAGGGAGGAAGTAGGTCTACCTCCTCAGCCTTAATATTTGAAGAGGTGATTTATAATGTGACAATATAGATCCTCTTCTTGTGACTCCACATTCCTACCATGGAGATTCAAAACCCATCCATTCTAACTTATCAATGGAGGGGTGATGAACCTCCTCATACTCTTTTCATGGATAGGGTTGTTAGGTGAAGAGTCTTGCATACATGAGAAAAAGGTGTGATCTATCCATTAAAACTCAGTAATATATTAGGAACACCTGTCGTGCTCTCCCTTACCATGAGGAATTACCAAAATTCTATGGGAAAGAGGACAAACAAGCTCAAGATAATCTCATACAATTCGAGTTTATCACGATTAACTCAAAATATAAAGAATATGAGTGCATGGTCGTGTTTTCCCACACATTTCGAGATGATAATATTATATGGTTCCAATCGTTAGATTTTACCTCTATTTCCTCATGGAATGACTTCGTAACTAAGTTCAAAAAGAGAAGGTTCAAGGAGGAATATGTTGTTGAACTATACAAAAACTTCCTCTCTAGTAAAAGAGAAGAAGGAGGGTATGTTAAATAATTTAACCAAAGGTTCAACACCCTCGTGCACCTCATCAAGGAACTTAAACCCCCAAATAGAGTCATCCTTGCAGCATACATTAACACATTTACTGGAAAATTATAATTTGATGTAAGGAAAAAGAAACCTATCAACCTTCTTCAAGCTCAAAATATCACCTTTGATATTGATCAAGCTATGAATTAAGCCTCCATTAATATTGTGCAATTAGATGATAAAGATAACCTTATGAGTGAAGATGACCCATATTTTGATAAGGACTTAGTGTCTCCAAATGATAAGAAGGTAAAGAAGAAAAAGGACAAGGAAAAGCCTCTTAAGCTTGTAAACATAGGCTCTCCCGTTATGATGAATTTGAACATAAGTAATCCTTTCTATATCACGCTAAACATTGACGATTGTGTCTTAAGGAATTGCATCCTTGATTCTGGGTCTCCAAATAACATCATGCCATTAAGAATAATGCAAGACCTAGGACTTAGAATATGCAAGGAATGCTTGAATAGATGTATCATCAATTCGAAGAAAGTTAAAGTTTATGGTGTAATAGAAGGGAAAGGGATATGCTTTCAAGGTCACCCTGGAAAGGAAATCAACATGAATATAATTATTGTGTAAATCCCTCCTTCATTGGGAATGATCTTATCCGAACGATTAATAGAATACCTAAAGAACACCTCATATAAGGACAAGTCTAGTGTATACACCCTTGTGGGAGAAAATTCTTATGCCATTATATATAGACATGACTTCACTAGGCCTATGTTCACTTTCTCATGGGAATCTAATGAAGACTTGAGAGAGGAATATTAATAGTTCAGTGAATGGAGGTTATTCGAGAATGAGCTCATTGTAACTCCTATGCCTCATAGGATATGGATTATGTACTTTGATGGAGCTTGCTCAAACAATGGTTTTGGGGCTGGTATGGTTCTCATTTCCCCATCCAAGGGCCTATATGTTGTTTTATGTAAGACTCAAGTTTGAAAGCACTAAAAACATAGTTGAGTACGAAGCCCTCTTGTTAGGACTTGATGCCACCCAATCTAAGCAAGTTCAACAATTGATCATTATAGGTGATTCTGACCTAATTATTTCTCAAGTAAAGGGAATTTTTAGCACTAAGCACGAAAGGTTAAAAATATACAAGGAGAGGGTTACAAATATGATCAAAGGTTTCCAAGAAGTATCTATCCAAGCTATCCATAGAAGCTTTTATTCTATTGTCGATGCCTTGGTTGTGGCCACATCGAATTCCCAATACCTTGATGAAAATATTTCTAAATTGGGAAGATCTGTAGTTGATACTATATATTGACCAACCATTCCTAATTACAATGAGCATTGGCCTATTTTCAAGAATGATGATGAAATAAATAATTTCCTCCAAAACCATGATGAATCACATACCTAAGAGGAATATTTGATCCATGAACAACACTTTGGTAGGGATGACCATAGTACAACCAAGCCTGAAGTTCATGACTCATCTAATACTGTGGATCTCAATCTAGGGACTTCATCTTCCCCTCAAATGGTCAAAATCGGAAAGGGTTTATCCAAGTAGGAAAGGGCTGATCTTGAGAAATTGTTAAGGGAATTTAAGGATGTATTTGCATGGTCATATGAATAATTGAAAGCATATAGCCCAAAGATCATACAAAACACTATCCTTCTTAAATAAGGGGAAAATCTTGTTAGGAAAATCTTGAGAAGAATTAATCCTAAGCTCGCCCCATTGGTTAAAGAATAACTTCAAAAGATGATGTATGCAAGCATTATTGTCCCTGTTCATCACTCTTCATGGATCTTTAATCCCAAAGTTTACCTCAAAGAAGACCGGTAACATTAGGATGTGCATTGAATTTAGAGATCTTAACTAGTTGTGTTTGAAAGACAATTACCCATTTCCCAAGATGGAAAAATCGCTACAAAGAATAACTAGTTCCAAAATGATGTCATTTCTAGATGGCTTTTCTAGATATAATCAAGTTGTCATAAAAGAAGAGAATTGATTGAAAATTGCATTCACCACTCCTTGGGGGACTTATATGTATCTTAGGATGCCCTTTTGTTTGTTAAACATAGGTTCCACTTTCCAAAGAGCCATGGATTTTTCCTTCATGGACCTTATAGGGAAGGTCATGGAGATATACCAAGATGACTTAACTTGTGGAATCTAAAGAAAGGGGGGATCTTGTAAACATTTGAGAAAGGTGTTTGAAAAATGTAGGCAATATAAAATATCTCCCAATCCTAGGAAATCCATTTTGGGGGTTGATCAAGGAAAATTATTAGGTTATTCCGTGTCTAAAGAGCGAATTAGTATCGAACCTTAAAGGATTGAAGTAATTAAGAAGATCATTGCCCCCGAGGACAAAGGAGCCTTGAGGTAATTTTTCGGCAAGATCAATTTCATGAGAAGGTTCATACCTAATTTAGGGAAATTTCCAAACCAATAAATGACTTGTTAAAATGATGCCTCTTACATATGGGATAATACAAAGGATAAATATTTTGAGGAAATCAAAGAAAGAATTTCCTTTTCCCTTGTCCTAT
Organism: Pinus taeda; assembly: GCA_000404065.3. Classification (NCBI taxonomy): domain Eukaryota; kingdom Viridiplantae; phylum Streptophyta; class Pinopsida; order Pinales; family Pinaceae; genus Pinus; species Pinus taeda. Next base: position 84,890 of record APFE031225774.1, on the reverse strand, counting down.
CTAGTCCAAATTACGCTAAAGACTTCATCGTATAATCTTTTACTTCAAAGGATACTATTACTGGTGTACTCATGCAAAAGTACAATGAATAAAACAACCGACCAATAGCCTTAATGAGTAAAACAATTCGAGATGTTGAGACAAGGTATACTATCACTTAGAAGCAAGACTATGCCGTTGTTAAATATCTCAAGTATTTTAGAGCATACACCAAGTACAACAAAATATATGCTTATGTTCCTTACCCTAATGTAAAAGATGTTCTATCACAAATTGACTGCCTTAGATCAAGGGGAAAGCGGGTGGAAAAAATACAAGAGTATGACTTGGACATTTACCCTAAGAAGATCATAAAAGGGAAAGGTTTGGTTGAAATGTTGGATGAAAGTAATAATGAGGCTATCTAAGAAAGAGGGAAAGAGAAAGTATGTGCTACTGCTATTAAGCTTGAGAATAATGAGTGGTACTCTGATATCATCTACTACTTACACAACTTGTCTACCCCTCCTCACTTGGTTGATCACAAGAGAAGAACCCTTATATTGAAATCAGCTAAGTATTACTTGACCCAGGAAGGCCTTGGTTGGATGAGCTCTGATGGAGTATTTCTTCAATGTGTAAGTAAAGAGGAATCTAAAAACCTAATAAAAGAATTTCATGTTGGATTTTTCGGAAGTGTTGTTTTAAGTTTTGCATTGCCTTTCTTAAGTGTCGCATGCATTACCCAATTTTTGCACTAATGGTCATCGTTGCGACAACTCTCTCCACATGCTTCATTGTTCTTCAGTTTTATTTTTTTCCTAGACTCGTTTTATTGGCATGCATCATCATCCACTCATATCTAGACCCAACATCACTTCCACCTTCAGATATGCTCGTTTTCATGCTCCCATTGGGCAGATCTAGACTTCCTTGGCTCGAATATTTCTCCTCCCTGGCATGCACTACACATTTCCTCCTTAGCTCTAGGAATTACGCAGAGGCTACTAAGACCTAGCTCCATCTGCGCACTACGCAGTTCCAGGAGCCAGTCCTAAGCCTTGGCCACTAGGATTGTGCAATGCACAATCCCACCTGACCTGAGCCTGGCTGAACTGCACATTGCACAGTTCCAGTCAGTAAGACCTCCCCAATAGTAGATGGCACCGCGTAATGCGCAGAACTAGCTGGAAATCAGCCACCTATGTGAGCCTAGATTGCGCAATTCTTCCCAACAATTTCCCAGTTTGTTGTTTGGTTTGTTCTTGAATTGAGTGTCCTCTCTGTCTCCAATTACAATAGTTGTTGAGAAAATCTCCAACAGTTACAGGTAACACGGATTCCAAGAGAGCGACATCAAAGGATACTGTTGAGAGTAGCATTGGGGAAACAATTGAGCAGGTGTCAGTGAATTTTCCAATTTATGCATACACTCAATTGTTTATTGAGAAGGGCATGAAGTTGACATGGCAGGAAATCAAGGATATATTTGTAGGGAACTTCAAGGAGGACTTACAGGATCGACATGTGTATGTCAATATCCACCGGTCAGGCTTACATAATTTTTCATGCAGGTACCTCGCCTTCCCTTATGCAGACATCATCCACTAGATTGTCTCACACACATATCCATAGACTATGACATTGAGCAATGCCAGTGGGACACAACTTGATACCTTCAAGGCGAAGAACTATCATCATATGTATCACTTACCTTAGCTAATGAACTGCATGGATACACTTTTCTATGCCACCCACAACTTTGTAAACACTAGATTCATAGAATTTCAAAGTGACACCCACTCATTTACAAGACAAAGTCACTCAGAAAGGCCTACCAGTTCTTGATCATCTTTACATGTTGATTATACAGTCAAGAGAGAAAAGAGACCTTTCCAGAGAATTGGGTGGTTGTGTTGGACCAGTTGGTGAACGACGAAAGGCCATTCAACTGGTCGGATATGTTGGCTATTCAGTTGAAATTCCATGTGACTAAAGCTTGGAATCCACTCAAGGATGAGAAAGCGAAATTCTACATGTCCGTGTATTTACTTGATGAAATTTGTGCCCAACATCAGTTTCTTGGCATGGGTTGGACATGGACACCCAAAGAGAATTTTGTTAACATTTATTGCAGGTTTCTTTCTGAATGCAACTGTCGAGGAGTTATGGCGAGGCTAGATGACAATTTCATCGTCATGGTTTACAAGTTGATCTTTGAGCAGGTTCCGCCTTGGATGTCCCAAGAAGCAATGGAGGCAATACTTAACATTGCAAATTGGTATGCCTCACTCGGTGGCACCTTCATTAAGATGTTTGGTGGAGAGAACCCTTTGCATGTTCTACCAAAATATTCCATGGACAAGTTGGTCATGCAAGAGGTCCCATATCACATCTCCACGGAGTTATCAGTAGGGCTGCATAGGAGGAAGAAAGCACCATGGCCCACTCTTCCTCTACAGATTAGATTGTACAAGATTAAGATATTTAAAGATGTGGATGTCGAAGCTAAGGAGATAGCAAAGTTCGATTTCAACACCAAAGACTTCAATCTGTATGATCCCCATGGTATTTGCAAGGACCACTATGTGAAGGTGTATTATCCATGGATCCATGGGACATGTCATTGGGAAAAGGAGGACCCTTGTAGGTATTGTTATAGCTAATCCAAGCTCAATAAACCAGTCAATGTAGCCACAACATGGAAAGCTTCTCTGCAGGAAGCAACACCACAGGAAGCAACAACAACAACAACAACAATAAGCAAGAAACCAGCGTGGGACAAGGGTAAGAGGAATATTGCTGAGAACCTAGATGTTGAGCAAAGCTACAAGTTCAAAGAAGATCCTAACACTAAGAAAGCAGCTTTGGCAACGAAGGAAAAGAGGCAGCAATGGCTAAAGAGAGAAGAGTGAAGGAAGAAAGAAAAGCATAAGGTTGGAGAAAACATAAAGGAAGTTGTAGGAAACAGAGAAGAAGTTGAAGGAAGAACATGAACTAAGAATGAGAGAGAGGGAAGAGAAGCATAAATAGGAACAAGAAGAAGGATAAGGTGTGATGACAGAGCAAACTGCACCCATACAGGTTGAGGAGTCAGAACAACCAGCAGATGAAGAAAAGGATGAGTAGATGCAGGATCGGGAGCTTGATCAGAAGATTGAGAAAATGGTTGAAATAACGAACATGGAGTTGGGACAGGAGCCACAAGACCAAGATGCCAACCTCGTTCCAAGAGCACTCGAGGTCGCCCCTCAATCTCCTCTACCTCTAGTGTCAGAACCATTCTCGAGAGAGCATGGAGAGGTTGTTCTCCTTGATGATGATCTAGTGATGAATGTGTACAATTTATCATTTGACGAGTTGCAGCAGAAGATTGTACAGGCATGGAGAAAGAATTTCCTGAATGATTACGTGTCACCTACATATATGAAGGAAAGGGTGATAGTGTCAAATGTCAGAAAGCATCTAGTCACCATGGTCGATGCCACTATGGCTTATGAAGGAGCCACGAGCTCAAATGTCAAGTTCATGTTAGTGGAGAATGAACAGATGGCAAAGAACTTGCAAGCAACCGGGAAAAAGGCAGAACAATCTACAGGATCTGCAATGGAAAAGATGAGGAAAGCAATACTTGTTGAAGTATTGACACTTGAGACCACCATGCAGAAAATCTATGACAGATTTGTTACTGTGCATAAGGCGGTTTTCCATCTATATGGTTTTCAATAGCGGAGCAGAAAGGTTGTCCAAACTCTCAAGGACATACATGCTACTATCGCCCATGTGCATAGGACCAACAAGGAAACCCCATTTTTCTTGCATAAGATGATGAAGCCGCAAGCAGAGCTAGACAAAGCATGAATCCAAATGTTGATCCAGAACTATGAGTAGCTCACCCTGTTCATCACCAACATACAGGCTACATATGCACGGTTGTATAAGAGTTTGGAATTTATGGTAATAACACACAAGATCCCATCAATCAGTTCCCTCACCGAAGTTAAGGAAAAGAATCAAGTCCTGCTAGAGGTTAACAGGTACATGGAGCAGCTAAGGCGAGAGGCCACCAACAATGACTTGGAGCTAAGTGCAGAAAACATGTAGAAGTACATTGGTGGTCCTACCGTAGTCAAGACCATGTTGCACATGCTTTAGGATGAGTTGGACAAGGGTTCCAAGACCATATACTCAGAAGCTATGGAGGCAAGGGTCCACTATCAGAATCATCAAGCAGTTTGTGGACACCATAGCACAGTACCAAGCTTGATATCAGTACATGACCGAGAAGCATCAAGTGGAGGTTACCGAGTTGGTCTTTCCACAAACTTTTGAGTCATAGTGTTTGTCTTGTTAGGATGACTCTAGCCTATTTTTTCTCACATGGGTACATGTGGAAAATGTATATTATTTGTAAATATGTTGTAAGTGAAATTCCAAGAGTCATTAGTGGAATGTGAATAATCATTATGTAATGTAATGAGTTATTTGTAAAGGAAGTTGAAGAATCATGAGGGTAGTCAAAGAGTCACAAAGGGGAATGTCAAGGGTCACCACACCTTTTGTTATAAAAGGAACCTCATAACTCATAGAATGGGCTTTTGGGAGCCAAGCTTTGGCTAGGCTTAGGCTTAGAGAAGGCTTGGGCGTATTGTGACAAGCCTTGGCTCCTCCACAATGTAGAGCGAGTATACCTCTTTGGAGAAGCAAGTGTTCTTGACTATAATGTTCTACTATTTGGGCTAGTGGTTGTCAATGGTGTATGTATGGATGGAACTCTCACTTATAATAATAATAACTGAGCCAACATGCTTTCATGCATATGTTGTTATTGTAGTTGGACTATTATGGTTGCTTTAACAATGCATGTTGTTTAGCTTACACATTTTCTTATGAACTACTTTGTATGCAAATGTATGAATCTTGTTGAATGTGTTTTGTTGGATTAACCTGTCACTTTGTTTTGTGGACTATTCTGCCTTTCAGCCTGTGATGTCATTCTGCTCGTGTGTTCCTTTCAAGTTGTGTACTATTACAGGATTCTAAGGGACACACTTCATTTTCCCCTCTATGTGTTAAAACCACCATATATCTCACTTGACTCGTTGCAAGGTCACACACTTGCTTCCAACCAAAGTCATCATACTTATCTTTGTGCACCACCACGATCAAGGCACTACATTACCACCCATTGTTGGGACTCCTACTCCAAACGGTCTGAGGTCTAGTTGGGACTTCTTACCAGGGAGATCCCCTTGAATGTTGGTGGTTCTAACACCGTCAACAAAAACTTAGTTCTCATATGGGATAAGAGAAGAGAAAAACCTGGTATGCATAAGAAACTAGAAAATCTATGGGAAGTGTTATCACTCCAAAATTTCTTCAAAATTGTCAGAAAAAGAAATGATAGAGGTAACCACTAACCACTTTTGGAGATCAGGACCTAGCCTTCCTAATCTCAGAGAGGGCTCCCTCTTTATGATTTAACTTTGTTTTAGTTAATTAATTTTAGGCTAGTTATGATTGTGCTTGGGTTTTGATTTGAATTTGGGTGGTGGAATCACTTACTTAGATGAAAAGGGTTGTCTTTTACCATTGGGCTATGGGGTCAAATGTCAGAAAAAATGGATTAGATCAAGTTCTAAAAACAGCGTCTAGAGGGCAAGATTGAGTTACTACAGATCTCAAAGGCTTGATGGTGAAATGGTTTCCAATTGGATCTAGGGCGAAATTAAGGGTTCCCTAGGCCAGACCATGAAGAGAATAAAAGAAGTCAATTGGGATGGGAGAGAAATTAAGGGTTCTCAAATCCGGGTATCAGAGGAAAACATATAAATGACTATCTGTACAAAACAGAGTTTACTTAAAAAAAAATTGAGTGATATTTCCAGTTAATTCATTCAAATTTAGAAAATAATTAAGTTTATGAAACACATAAGAAGGTAACAAAATCGGACGAAGAAGATACTTCACTGCAATAGCTCATCTCATGAATCCTCTAGTGAAATATTTTTATAACTTGCTCCAATCTGTTGACTTGAAAAGTGGTACAATCACCCTTAGGTTTAAGATCAAAATAACTCTACAAATGTATCACAATCCACCCTCAATACTTCAAATTATGAAGTATTTATATAAAAATAATTTACAAAATATCTCAAACTACATTGAGAACTAATCTAGGAAAATGAAATATATTCATGCAAGAAGATAGAGACAACTATTGAACTATTGTTTGTTGTCCCTTTTATTTGGGCTCTGTTGTCTTTTATTCTTTGATCTTTTGTCCTTTAAGTTGCTTGGTTGTTTGGTCTTCACACTGGATGTCATTTTTAAGTATGACCTTTCATTGGATACACTTTGACCTTGTTGATGTGTCAATACCCTTTTACTGTGCTCTTTTACTTTTTAATATACACTTAAATTTTTACTGTGTATTTTACTACAGTAAATCATTCAGTTTTTCCTATCTTCCCTCATTTGGTAATTGGATATTGAGAATCTTTATGTATATTTCATCTGCCTCTGTGTATTTGGCAAAAGTAGGCTTATTAATAAAATGGTGTTTTACCTCATGTTGGAGGTAAAACAAGTTTTCAAAAGTTTGGTATAATACTTTCCTGTTGGCATGCCCTTCATGGATGACGTGTTTTCCTAATCTCTGGCCACTTCCTTGATATTCTTATTGTAGTCTTCATGTGTCATTAGATTCTCATTTATAACTAAGGGATCCGATAATCCTTTTTGCCTCAAAAGTTTGAACTTAGCCATGAACCTGTCAATGACTAGTTGAATGGTTTGACACTTATCCTCCAAGTTCAACATCAAATTCCTCTTAGTGAAGACTCTTTTAACCTCCAGAATTGTACCTGTCCTGTCAAGTATCTCTAACTCTCGCAGCTCATACTTGTTCTTGGAGTTGAGGAAGTGAATGATCCTTGCTGCTTCCTCTAGCATATCTCCAAGTTCTGCTTTAACCTTTTCAATGGCTTTTGTAGCCTGCTTTATCAAATCAATCTATTCAAAATTGACCTGGATGGATGGCCAAATATCATTGACATAGTCAATAGTATTGGTCCATAGTTGCTCCTTGGCCTTACTTAGAGTCTCACTCAGTGTCAATTGCTTTTCTAGGCCCTTGATTCTTTCTATCATCCTTGTGGCCTTTTGCTATTCTTCTTTATGCATGATTTGGGCAATTCTGCAATCTGTCTCCAGGCTGGTGATTTTCTCTTTAATTTTGTTCATCTCAGTGGTCTGAATGGACATTTCTTCCATTGCTTTGAACAACCTGTTTTCTTCATCTCATGTGGAGCCTGTTGCGGTCAATCTTGTTGCTAATGTAGTTGGTGTACATGTTGGTAGTGCAATGGTCATTGGAGAAGTGGGAACTAAGGATGCTGCCAAAGTAGAAGGTACAACTGTGGTCACTGTTGGAATGATAGTTGCAGGAGCATCATCAGGACTAGCTTGTTTGAGCTGAATCAAGCTATCTAATTATTTTTCCATATCCTTCAACTGACCATTTAGTTGCAGCACTAGGTCCATCATCTCTTCATGAGTGCTCTGACTTTACAAGACCTCCTTTGTCTGTGGGTGTTGTAAATGAGGCAACTTCAGTTGTTTCCTGAGAGTTGCTATGTCCTCATTCTTCTTTTTGATTAGTTTCTTTGTGGCCTTAATATTGCTTGGGTCATGGCCCAGTTCAATGATCAAGTCCTCCAAGGATTTTATACTGGTGTCTTTGGCTTGTGAGGAGGCCTTCTCCAATTTGTATTGGGTTGTCACATTGCCTAATGACTCTTGCAACTTCTAGGCTTCCATGGACTTTCCTGTGAAGGTGGAGTAAGTCATTTCTCTAGCCTATTTGTGGAACTCTAACTGATCAATGGGATGAACATCCCTGGATAACACCTCAAAATTTGTCTTCTTGTAATCTGCTGAGGTCTTTTGTTGCTGTATAGTGGGCTACAAAAATGATACCTACATTTTCCCTGCTTTGATGTCAAAGGCTGACATCAGTCTGGTCTGGTTTGGTGGTGTAAGCTTGAGGTATTGGGAATATGTCTCTACCTTCAATTTTTCATTCCTCATCTTTATCTCTTTGAATCTATCTTTGATATCCTTTTCCTTGTCAGCTGGCCTGACAAAGGAAGAAACCTCCATACTTTGTTGTCTCTCCATCATCTGTTTGTTGGAGGTTGATGGTTGCTGTGTTTCACCGGATGCAATTGTTTTTTCACTTCCCTTCCCCATTGCCTCAGTGTTAGTTATTTCCTCTAAAGCAATGTTCTCCTCCTATTCAAAGACATGATTCAACTTGGGCCTTTTGCTTGGCTCAAACAGCTCAACAATAGTCTCCATGGTAGAGCTAGATGCCTCTTCCCTGTTCCTCTTAGGATTCTTCTCTTCATTGGCTGGGGTCTGAAGGACAGGAGGAATGTTCATTTGCTCCCATTGTTTTAGAACCTGTAGGAAAGAGTTGTGATCAAATTGTCTTTCAGGATCAATGAGTGTGTTCTCTACATCCACAACAGTGTTCTCCATATCAATCAAGGTTTTCTCCACCCACTCATCCCGGTTAGCAAATTGTTCAATGTCAGGTCTTAGGTGGTGGATGTATGCTCCCAACTTGACCTTGATTCTAAGTTTATTTGTAACCCTCTGAGGGTCATATTGCCATATGAAGATGTTTCTGAACTTCATCTTTTGTAGTAAACTGTCAGCCTCTAGTCCAGCCTCTCTATTGTTGCAAATGAATGGGCCCAATTGTTTTTTCACTTTGAACTGGGTTTTCTTCTTATAAGCTAGGAAGTGGACCTCATCAGAGTTGATGATTTGTCTGAAGTATTCAAGAGAAAATATCCTCATAGGGAGGTATTTGGGCAACTTATAAGGGGCTAATTGGCAGCCATAGGTTTTGATCTCAGTGTGGTTCTGGTAGAGGTACCAATCTCCCACCTTGATGTTCTTTGCCAATTGTAGCACTCTCTTGATCTCTGGGTTGATTCTAGGCTGAGTCTTAGAAGTCAGCATGTTCATGACAGGGTATATAAAGGAGTCTATGAAGTCTTTGTAGGTGAATGCTGTGGAAAAATTGTGGAGCAAGGGTTTCCAATAGATGATTGATCTCTCCTTTCCCTTGCTATCCAGCTTCTGGATGCTCAAAGGGAACTTATATGTTTGGTAATACAAGAACATATGAAACAACACTGAAGAGTATTTGAAAACTCTTTTAGTGGGCAATCTAGTGAATTGTTCATGCATTCTGTCTGCAATGAACTGAGCATAATAAAACATGATAGCAGGAGGCTTGCCTGTAGTAAAAATGGACAAGAAGGCCAAGATAAACTCATCCACATGCTTATCTGTGGTATATCCAAGGATGCATGAGAGCATGGTGATTATGTCTCTGGCAGTCTCTAAGAAAAAGGTGGAAGCATAGGGCGGGGTATCTGTAGGAGTATGGCGGTCTTCAATGATAAAATTCTGGAAGATTTTCTTGATTTTCACCTGGTCTAATGTGATGTATAAGTCCAATAGGTGTCCAATGGATAGAGGGGTTAGATTGGGGTTATATTGGATTTGAAGCATCTGGTTGATTGACTTAGGTGTAATGGTGAATAATAACTCATGGTTTGGGGCATCAATAGCCCTTTGGTTAGGGATATAACAAGCATGACAAAAATGTACAATGTCTGGGAATGGGTGAACTTCTGGGAATATATACATGGGAAAACTGCATTCCCAAAGGTTGATGTCATCAGCATGGTTTAGGAACTTATCTTTACTTTAGAAGTGGAGCTTCAGAAGGTGGCCTGGAGTAGCAGTGTCTTTTATTTGGAAATCCCTGTCTGCTAGGGCTAAATGGTCAATGTCCAAGTGAGGGTTGAGACCGGTCTGACATATATAGAGGTCTGGGCAGCCATCTTGAGGATAAAATGTGGGAATTAGGCTTGTACAGATTGTATAAGTGAAGCTTTGAATAAGTCTGCACAAAGATAGGGTATTTGCAATTTGCAGGATAGGGGTTTGGGTATTTTAGGGGGGGAATATTCTCAATTTAGGGGAAATCAATTAAATTCAATTATTTATTTCTTGAATTCACTGTACGTTTCTAAACTGAGAGGGTCGTACTGTTTTTTTGTTAAAATACCTGGAAATGGTGGTATATGCTGAAAACTAGTGTGAATGGTGGTTGTAGAGGGTACTGTGGCTTCAATTATGCACTGGAGGGCTAAATTAAGCTTCCAGAGCGTGTTCGAAAGGCAGTTGGCGGTCAAATCTGGTTGCAAAGGCTCAGGGTGGTGTAGGAAAGCTTAGGAGGCTTTCACAGAGAAAATGAGTGAAAAAGGGTGAAAATGGGCGTCTTTTGCCTTTTAACGGGCAACAGTTAGAAATTGGCGGGGAATTTCATAATGAACAGTGATGGTTTTGGGCTTACGCGGGGAGGCGGTTTCATTGCTCATCGCACCGCTTTTGGGAGTGGGGCGGTATTTTCCTGAGAGCACGCGAGTTAACGAGGAGATGCCACGTAGCTAAAAGGGGCCCGAGAAAAACCACGAATCTCGTGTGCTCTCGGGTGAGTAAAGGTCAGGAGGTGAATGAACGCGATATGGATGTGCGTTGTCAGATCTGGGGGTGACAGATCTAACGGCTGTCGTGTAGTGAAGTTGCGCAGTGGGAGAAGGGACAGAGATTTGCGAGGCCTAGGGGAATTAATTACACTAAACTGTAATTAATTAATGAATCAGCGGGGTCAAATATGTAATGAATGGGTTAAATGTAGTGGGACAGGGGTTAAAATACAACAGGGGACTTGTTAACTGTACCAGGGTGGTGGGTTAAAAGGTTTATAGTCGGGGAAAATGTGAATTGTGGATTTAGTTAAATAATGCGTCGGGGGAGAGATAAAACTTAGGATAAAGGGGGTTTTATGGGTTTTCAAGGGAAATCAATAAGGGGAAAATGACATTTTCAAAGGGGCATGGGTTTCACACTAGGGAAAAGGGGTTTTCGGTATGGGAATGAATTTTGGAGGGTAATTTGCTAGGAAAATATGTGAAACCATGGGGCAAGGGTGAAAATGAAGGGAAAAGGGTATTCTAACCAGCAATGATGGGATAAAGGGAAATTAGTAAGTATGTAGTGAGGGATGAAATGAAGTGAGGGGGAGTTAGCCAAATCAGCTTGTAAACATCCTTTCACTTTCAAAACTGCTCCTGCACACTGAAACACATGATTAAGCATGATAAATGTGCTTTTGTTTCAATGAACTTTGTACTTCTGCAACCTTTCTTCGACTTACCCTTTACTTACCCTAACATTTTTTCTTCACTTTATTGGGTGCATTTAAGCTAGCAGACCCTCTCTTTCCTTTTCTTTTGTGAATGAAACTATCGAATTCTAACCTTATATCTTCCAATGGCTCAGATTAAGCTTATGAGCACATTTTATTTCTCTACCTAACTACTGATCTGCCAAGATTAAACAATTTGACTAGATATTTATTCTCTAACTATAAACATGAAATTTAAAGCATGAACTAGTCAAGATTAAACTATTTGACTATCATGGGTTGTGGCATTTATGACAAGCTGCACACAACCATTATTTTGTATAGCAAAGTAAAAAGCAGTGGAACTTGGACTTGCACACTTTCATGATCTATTTTTGTTGATCTGAAATGGATACTAAATCAAGAAGAAAAGGTATTACAGACTCATGTGTAGGAATGCCTATATTCTTTAGTGCAATGGACCGAAAAGATTACAAATAATACAGACATTTAACAATTGTAAAACATAGCAATTCAACACATCAACACAACAAATAAACAAGGAGTTCACCAGACTTCTTGGCTACGTCTCTTGGTCCAACTTTCAGTGTCGACCTCTATATTATGTCTTCAAGAACAAAATTTACAGGTGTGAGCTCAATCAGAGCCATAACACAACAAATAGTGATATTACACAGGGATTTCACTCAAAAACCTCGAGTCTAAAGAGTGTACAGACTCTCCCCCTTAGTGCCTTTGATCAACTATTCATAGCTGTGTGTTTTCTCCGACTCTCTGTCTCCCCTCTGTCTTTGATCTCCTCCTTCCTATGTGTTGCCATTGAATGGCTTTTAAGCCTATCATCCTTGTCGATTCAATCCCCTTCTTGGGCTCTCTGGCTCTCGGTGCTGTCCCTTCATCTCCTTGCTGACCATTTAAACAATCATTACAAAACGCTTAAGGTATTGAGGCCACCTGTTTACAAACGAAAGGACTGGGTGCGGGTGAAAATCCATGAGAAAACACTTTTCCGTTTACATAGGGAATACACGAAAATACACTGAAACAGTGGAAAATCTGACCGAAACGCCAAAGCCAGACTTCAAACAATATAAATTTTGCCCTATAATCTTCTCGGGTTTACCTTGATCGTAGTCGCAAGTCGCATTGGCTATGGGTCATAATCCCTTTGTATTCCACACTGTTGATTTGCCTTCAATCCGACGGTTTACATCCAACCCGAAACATCAAGTAGTCCACTCAATCTCCACCGTTGATCCATGATCTCCAATCCAACGGCTAACAACCATTTCAGGTGGCCCACTTGCATGGAGATTACTTACCCGCCCGAAAAATTGGTTTTCTCTCTCTTGTGACGTGCTACGTGTCGGCTAGTGTATGGAATCGAGTGAAGCCCTTCCAATACCACTTACCCCCTGAAGCCTGCCCGAAATACCGTTTACCACGGAACTCAAATCCTTCACTATTTAATTCATAACTCCTTTAGGTCAGTTGAAAGCCTTCTGCCTGTGTTAAGTCCTCCCTTTAGTTTATTGCGATGCGATATTGATCATTTATCCCCACCGTTGATTTGCATGCTCGATCCACGGTTCATATGTCATCGCTAATTGCAAATCGCTTGAGGCTGAGGTTGATACATCGCTGGCTTCCTCCGATGTGATTTAATCTCATGTGTTTATCCCGTGGATCCAACGGCTTTGGGGCATTCATGCTGCGCTTCTCCGCTTCCCTTTGGATTTTGGGTTTTCCGCCATTCTTTCGTTTGCGTTGTTTAATCAAATGAAGACTTTAGACTTAGAGGCTTTTATACAAGATCCATTTTGGATCATTTGGGTTCATATTTTTTCACTTTTTTCATTTTGTCTTTTGATATTTCTTTTAGGACATACCCTCTTTACGTTTTTTAATTTTTAATATGGAAAACATTTGCAGAAAAGCAAAGGTATGTAGAATATTACAAGACTAACCACAACCAATTCAAAATTATGAATCCTATTAATATAAGACCCTAATAGGTAGGTCCCTATAGGATATTCGATATAGCCAGTATAAACTCCTATCATTTAGAAACTCTTTGTGGAGATTCCATTCCCCTTCCTGTAAATGGAAACTCCTCAAGGAGTACTTCCCTGAAGGGGATGCATTGCATGTTGATTTATGCATTATAATTTAATATCATATTATGTTCTCATGCTAGATTAGGTGCATTTAGATTAGAATTAATTTTATTTCATGTCTAGATTTATTAGCTAACGAAAGCATGGAAGATCAAATTATGCCTTTGACACATGTTTCCCATGTTTGTTCCCCTGTGATGTGCAAGTAACAAATCTACAGTCCCAAGAGATTGTTTGCGTTCGCATGAACTCCCCATTCAAGTACATGGTTCATGCACTCTATTGAGAGCTCATGTCCTAGTTGGAGCTGAATGCTACCAACCACCAGTGGGTGACCCCATAGGATAAATTTTCTCCTAATATTTGTATTCAGCCAGTAGTCAATAACCCCTTTGCAGCTACTTAACAACAATGATGAGCCAACCATTGTGTGCCCTTGCTTATTTTCCATGATTGTATGTTTAAAGGTGGGTCATCCAACCTCAAAGGTGTGATTTTTCATTATGTAATTGGGTGTTTATGCTTACTTTTATTGGGCAAGCTTGGGCATGGATTATAGGGAAACTTGGAAGGAGGGGCTTCGACTCTACTCTTGTTTCCTTACCTCAACTAGAAGGGGGGGGGGGGGGGGGGGGTTTAATATTGTATCCTAGTCTTGTGGGATCTCATTTATTGGCTACTAGCTTTAGGAGTGGCACTACATGGGACCTAATTTTGGTTGTGTGGTCCCGCTTCCCGATACCATATATCTCACTCCCCTCTGCTCCTTACAAGTCTTTTTCACATATTCCCCATCTGGGTCCACATTTTCCATTGGGTCCATAAGGTGTAGCCTCCCATACCCCTTGTCCACACCTAGGTTCAGGCTTGGAACGATGCCCCAGAGGTTAATGCAGCTAACAAAAAAGGTAAAAGCATAATATGGCCACATAAAACAAGAAATGTACCACATAATGCAAAAGATGGTTGAGACAATAAAATTTAGCACATGGGAAAAATCCAAACATGAGCTCTGCCCCCTATCATTATGACCATCACCCTGCTTCGCTCTCAAGTGAAAGATAAAATTGAGGCACTAGTCTTAATCCTTGGTGATCATTCTTAAATTAATGAATCATCCTTCTTTCACCTTATTTTCACCTTTTTCCCTCATCCCTTTAAGGATAAGGATGCCTCTCTAGGGCTTGGTGTAAAATTCGTTGGAGGAGTGTGTTTTGAATTTTGTTTGGGTTGACTTATTCCTTAATGTCTCCTCTAATGATACTCAATTTTTGTTAGATTTCCTATGGTGGAACCTCTAGAAATTTGATGCCCTAGCCTTCACAACAAGTGTGAACCCTAGAAGCTAATCCTTCAACTTGGGGAATTATTCAAGGCTTGTGCTTTAGTACTTGTTGAAGTATATCATTCATAGCCTTTTAGCTTCTCTACCTTGACCTCAAATGGACTCATACCTTGCTAAATTTCTTAAACCTAGGTCTCGTGTAACCTTCCCTTTAAGGGGTTTTTTGTGGAAAGTCTTACTAGCTTCTCCCAAAACTCGCACATTTATTGAACCTTTCTATTGAATGAGACACATTCCATCAATTCAATCATAATCTAGACACATATCTATCACAAGTGAGTCATATTGAGACTCCTCCTATCAGTGAAAGTTCTAGAAGAGTAGGGGGCTTAGGTTGTGGTGACAATGGGCCTCTGTCCTAGGGTGTTGTTGTGCCCTCTAACGTTTTCCTATTTATAAGGCTTGTTAGTTTGTGTAGCAAAACCTTCCTAGTTAAGAGGGAGTGTTGAAATTTGTAGCTATGATAGGTCTTCATAATATTTGTGATATTGAAAAATGAATTGTATTTGTAAAAGAAAAATACGAAGCATGTTCTTCATGCTTGCAAGAAAAATAATTATTTTTGTATTCAAAGAAAAATATTATAAGGCTCATCAAAGAGTGGGAAAATGAAAAAATTTGAATTTGAATTTTTATGTCCACAAAGACCTAGTCGGCCCTCCAAGGATCAAGTTGGCCTACCCAATAAACGTGTTCCTTTGCATGGACGAGCAACAATAGATATATCTTATTTGTTGTCCAAAAGATAAAATTAAGATCTGATATGAGGCTCGTTGATATGAGGAAAGACAATGCACAATTATGAGGCTAATATTTTTTGGAACAACTCGCTGATATGAGGCTAATGTTGAACAACTCGTTGACCTAAGGCTAATACTCTATGGAACAGTGCACAATTATGAGGATAATATTCCGTGGAACAATGCACACTCCTAAGGATTATTTTCTATGGTAAAGTGCTGAGACCTTTAGGCTTGTTTCAGAGGTAAAGGGGTCGAGACTTTGAGGCTTATATCAAAGGTAAAGGGTCGATACCCCAAGGAATACATTAGAGGAAAGAGGCAGAGAATATTCAATGGAAAGAGGATGACCTATGTGGCATTGTGAGTTCTAAAGCAGACTTAGAGTACATGTTGTAGAAGTTCTTTGGATAGAAATAGTGGAGGGATGACTTGGTCTTTGGTTGTTGACCATCTTGTTGGTTAGTTTAATTTGATGTATCTCTTGTTGCATTGATTCTCTAAGGATAAGGCAAGTTGGGTTTTCCCCATTGTGGGTTTTCCCAGGTAATATTGTGTGTTCTTTGTGTGACTCTCTTTATGATCCTCTTGTATTATTTACTATATGGTTGATGTATCCTGTGTAATTATTGAATGATGTAACTAGAGAATAAGAATGAGCAAAACATCATAATCATCAAATATAATTATCAATTAAGAATACCTTTTAAACATCAACATTTATCAATGCCGAAATTAGAGGATTTACCTTCATTTTCAAGGACAAATTCATATTTGTTTCTCATCCTTCTACAAAATTTACATTAAGGATACTTATTCTCAATGAATGAGGGGTTTCAGAAAGAGGGTTACAACATCCAATCCATATTTCATTTTATGACAACTACATTTTAATTTAGTTTGCACTTAGTTACTTGGATTTCCCAATTAGGGTGTCTTCTCTATCTTGGATCAAGTAAATTATGAGCTCTTTGACTAAATGAAAATCCAATTTCTAAAAACTATAATTTTAGCTATAATATCTCTTATTATGAAATACTTGTTATTTTCAAAGCAATTGTCTTGGTGTGTAATTGAGTTTAGTTAATGAGAACCATATACCCAAATGTTGTAGTTTATAGATGGGCATTGGCAGTTGGATTTAAACTCTCAATTAGAAGAAAAATATTTGATTAATATGTTGAGTTAAAATGAATGTGCTAATGTTATTTGTTCAATAATTTTTTAAGCATTCACATCCTTCATTCTTGTGCACATATCGTCTTTGTGATTCAAACATTTATGGGGAAAGGGATTTTTTTTTTTGTAGAATTAAATGAATGGTTGGGTATCAAGATTATATCAATTAATATTTTCCAATAATATGTGCATAGAAAAGTGATTTATTAAATGACATTTATCTCTTTTCTCTAACAAAATGCATCGAGTGACAAGAAGGTAGAATACAAGTTGCAATGATAATATTAATGAGTTCTTTAAAGCATCGCCACTAACATATTTATGATGCATACAATATAGAATTAGTAAATAAACAGAAAGATGATTACTTTCTTGAATTCAACCATACTAAAATAGGAACAAAATCATAATCAAGAAAACATATACCTATTGAATGGTGTTGTCATTGATGCCAATGTTGGCTCCTAGACATTCTTAGTATTTGTCTGGATTACTTTAATGGAAGCTCCAAGGTACAAGGAACCCTGGAAAGCCCTAGAAGCCCCACACTTGTTAAAGATTTTGAGGATGCAGATCAATGATTTTGCCTTGGAAACCATCATCACTTGATGTTCCTCCTCATGTTGATTCTAAAGGTATGTGGCATGCCACGAG
The DNA here is from genome assembly GCA_000404065.3 of Pinus taeda. Classification (NCBI taxonomy): domain Eukaryota; kingdom Viridiplantae; phylum Streptophyta; class Pinopsida; order Pinales; family Pinaceae; genus Pinus; species Pinus taeda. Next base: position 67,580 of record APFE031225774.1, on the reverse strand, counting down.
GATCCTCACAGTTTGAGAGATATGATTGATTAAAAATTAAAACCCCTATTTGTGGTCAAAATCCCCAAGATGGGATGATGTGGTAGTTTATCATTAGCCTCAAATCATGATGTCAAGAAGGATTTTTATCAAAGTATTAAATCAAATGTTTGTGGCTAAAATATTTCGTGAAGGGTCTCAAAATTTAAATTTAAATCATATCAAAGGTACAAGTCCTCCTCAATTGATTTTTGGCTTCAAACGAAAATTCAATTTTGAAATTTCCCTCCATGATTGCAATATAATTTTCCCTTTCCTAATTCTCTCAGATTCTATAAATATAGGCCTACTTTCCCTCTAACAATACATATATTTGGCATAAGCAAAGTGATTTAGCTCTGAAATATCCCGCAACCTTGTAGACCAATTGAATATTTAACAAGGATACTTGGCAAGGGTTTTGGGCTTAACATCTAATTTCTTTTGGCTATGGGTATATGTTGTATTTTCAGGACAAATTATGAACTCTTCATGAGCTAATGCTAAATTTTTATTGTTCCTTTTGATCACCTTTGGCTTTCTTTGAGGTAAATTTTGAAACATCATTTGAAGGATTTTTGCATTGGGTTTTCTAGGAGTATCAACCCACTAAGAGGTACTCAAGTATGTATTCATTCACAGTTGAAGATCTGTGGCTTTTTCGACCCCTTTTGTAAAAGAAAATCTGGAGGTTACTTGAGTTTATGGTTTTTAATGTTGGACATGTTTTGTTGGAATTTTGAATTGATTTTGCTGGTGAAACTCACATCTTGAAGCTTATCCAATATTCCCTAATCATGAAGACTTATTTTTGTGTCACTATTTTTTTTGTCTATAAAATTTTTCCCATTATTAGGGAAAGCTTCTAAATTTAAGCTGAATTGTTCAGATACCTTTGACAATAGGCCTAATAATTGATGCTTGAAGCCTTATATAGGATTGTGTGTTTTCTAAAAACATCAAACCTTGACATTGGATTTTTATTAGTTCTAAAGAATTCATCTAGTGAACCTATTTATGTTGTAGACCTCATATCAGACAAATATGAAGACAAATATTAAGAAGTGTTTGATGGTTTTTCTCTCGGAAGGGTTTCCACCTAGAAATTTCTTGTGTATATTGTCTTTAATATTATGCATTATTGAATGGAGTTGAGCACTATTAATTATATTTATCTAATGATAATGATAATCAATGTTGTGTAAAGTTTAAATTAAATTATTGAAGAGAAATGTCGACTCACCTGCCTCTTAGTATTTACAACCATTGGTATCAGAGAAGGCTCCTTCAACTACAGCGTAACAGTTGGTAGGCAGATCTGAAAGGGAAGATAATATGGAAAAGTCGAAGAAGCAAGTTGCCAAACATTCAAAAGAATCAAAAGAAGACTCTAGTATTGCAGATAATCAACTTGGTTCCAACCCTTGAGTTCGATGAAACCAAATATGAAATATGGGAATCTAGAATGAGAGTATATTTGGAATCTCAACGATATTATGTATGGCACTCTATTGTATTTATACACACACCTACCGACGAATCTAGAAGGTATAATACGAAAGCCATGAATGTTATTCTTAGTGCTTTCCCAGATCTAGTAAAAGCGAAAGTTTATTGATGCTCATTAGTGAGAAGCCTTTAGAAGAAGCTTCGTGATCTCTACTCAAAGAAACATACAGGTCAAGATGAAAACAATGATGAAGATTGTTCTCAATTTGAAGATCGCGACAATGATGAAGAAGAATAAGGACTAGTTCACATAAAGGAAAAAATGATCAACGCCTTATGTGCCCTAACAAAGCAAGGAAGTGATATTAGATACTTGAAGAAGAAATTTCCCTTCTAAGGCTTCAAGTGCAGGAAGTAGAAATGAAGAAAAAAAATTCACAAGCCAATTAGAAGAATATGTTTAAAAGCACGAGGTAGAAGTCAGTCAAATGCAAAAGGAACTTGACGTATCTCTAACTAAAATCAATGGACTCAAGGAATGACAAAAAGAACATTTCCAAAATACTGAAAGGAAATATCAAGAAATGGCTTAGTTGAAGATGACGGAAAAACAAGCAGGTAAAGCTCCATGTGACAAAAGAACAAGCTTCAAGTTCCTGCAGAGCAAGATTGATGAGAGAGTTGATAGCAAGATCCCTTAGAGGCCAAATCGAAATGGAGAAAAAAAGATGGTTAAAAATGACATGAATCCAAGAATCAATGTTGAAAGATTCAAGGAAAATGATCAACAAAGAATTGCAACACCTCCAACAAAGAATGGCTACAAAATATCATCAAGACAAGACATCTCATGGAAATTTCGATGGAAATTTGAATCGATTTTGCAGGTGAAACTCACATCTTGAAGTTGATCCAAAAATACCTAACCATGGATACATGTAGCAGTGTCACATTGTTTTTGCTTTGTCTATAATTTTCATCCCATTGTTAGGCAAAGCTTATAAATATGATATGAACTATTTGGAAAACTTTGACAGTAGGCCTAATATTTCATGTTTGTTGCCTTATATAGGACTAAGTGTTTTCCAAAAATATCAAATCTTGAAGTGGGATTTTTATTGGTTCTAAAGCATTCGTTTAGTGAACCTATCTGTGGTAGGGCAACACTCTAATATGAATTTAATACGGTCAAGGGTTCTGATCCGAGGTCTAAAGAACATATTCGAAGCCCCTTATTTCTGAGACCTAACTAGTGACCTTACACACTTATATTTTGTCTAAGATTTTATACTTTGTTGAGATTGATTCAAAGGTCTAAACAAAATTAGTTTATTGATCCCATTCCAAACTTAACTATGATATCTTGCATATTGTAGGAAGACCATTAACTGAGCGCTTGTAAATCTACAAAGAAGGATAACCAATTTCGTGGTTATGCATAAACAACCCTAACGTCTGAACCACATGCATCACCAATATGGATGCATTCTTCTCTTTGGCCTCTATTTCTTCTATGGAATTATGACCTAAATTATTATTCTAATCAATTGCTAAAATGATAGAATAAAATGTCCTTACTTATTATTTTTGCGATGGTTCTTATTTGGCCACAAGGATTGTCATTGTCTTGACACAGTGATAGCTTGCCACCTTTACAATGAATTCAATATCAAACATCAAATGCCAATGGTGTATGTCAAATTATAAGGCTTAGATATTTTTTTAGGGCCCCGGTGGATTATATTTTGAAAAGGTTCATTTTGTCCCACTTTTAACATATGTCGGTGGTTGTTGTAAGTCATTTGGAAGGTGTCTGAAAATGTGAAAATTGTAGTAAATTTAATTGGCATATAATTTATTATGATTTCTGAAGTCATTATTCACTCAAATTGAGATCTGGAAGAAGCACTGAACATAGAGATTGACCTTGATGAAGAAATAAAAACTTCATTAATGAAAAATCCCCAATTACCTATTGTGGTCACTGCTAGGATTTAATGTATTTTCTAGCATGCTTGAGCATTGTTGCAGAGGATGTAGAAAGGTGTATTATTGTCCGAGTGGTTCCCTGTCAAAGTAGAATGATGATATGCTTTTGATACTAGCATTCCATCATTGATGATAGCGATGAAGCTTTGTTGATCAAAGATATGTTTCCTCAAGTATGAATTGTTTATGATGTTGGCCAAGAATTGATGAGCTAGGTTTCCTTCTAAGTTGTAGTATGGGTTTGTTGACTATTATGAGCAAAAGATTTAGGGTTATAGTTTGTTGATATGAGTTTATGAAATACATTGTCGAGAACATATTGATGTTGCCAAGGTATGACAATGTGTTGATTGTGAAGCCAATGTTTGATGCATATAAGTAGATTTGATTATTGAAGAAGAGTTTGTAATGCAGAGATCAAAATGATTGTTGAGCGGAGTTTTGGTATTTAATTATTGAGCAGAAGTTGTTTTGCGGTTCATTTTGTATTGATATTGAACGCAGATGGATCCAGTCTGAAAATTGTGAAACGTGGTCTGCCGACTAATTAGGGTGGCAGGGTGGTGCTAGGGCAGGGTGGAGCCTAAATAAAGCGTTGGAGCATCCTTCCAATTGCATATGATAAATAGGGTGTTGGAGCATCCTTCAAGATGAAGCCTATAAACTAGGGAATTGGAGCGTCATTCAGGTTGGAGCCTACTTCAGATGGAGCTAAAAAATCATGATGTAAAGTATTGAAGACAAATATTAAGAAGCGTTCGGTAATTTTTCTCTCAGAAGGGCTTCCACCTAAACATTTCTTATGTCTACTATATTTGATATTATGCATTTTTGAATGGTATTGATGATTGTTTATGTTTATCTGATGATAATGATAATTAATGCTCTGTAAAGTTTAAATTAACTTATTGAAGAGAAATAACGATTCAGCCCCCTATTAGTATTTCCAACAATACTTGGATAAAAACTATATAAGAACATTATATATATAGATATGTAAAGAGATATACACACTACTTACCAATGGAACCTTTACCTTAAAAATCTATAATTGTTAGTTCACAAAACTATAGTCAATGGGCCCTTAAATTCTATGGTTGGTTCTCAACTAGGAATACACATTTACTTTGTTAAAGAGCTTGATTTTCTAACCAATATTTATGATCTTTACAATAAGGTGATAATGGTGTTCTTAATTGCATTGATTTATTCCCTAACCTCTCTAAAATTGAATTGCCACAAATGAATATCTTCATAAGCAAAGATTTTTAATGAATGTTCATGTAATTTTGTATAGTTTCATGATGAATACATTTTTTTTTCAAGGGAATCATTGCAAATATTTATTTTACTCTCAACAAAAAGTATTTTATGTTTTTCAACCAAACAAGAATGTTTTGGAATTGAAGGCTAGATTGCCAAATATTCTATTTGAAATGGTTCTTTTGGTCATTTACTCGCATGTTTGATACTCTTGGAAAGTCTCAAATTTCCTTACAAATACTATTTCGGAATTCAAACGTTCTACTTTTCATTGGTATATGTTGTGAGCAAATGCCATAGATCATTAGGGAAATTTTGAGGTCTAAAATGTGCCTCCTCATTAAAATAATAAAATAATAGTTATGGTTTTTGAAAGAAAAAGAAAGGAAACTACTTTTTTATTTTATTTTTGGCTTATCTCCTTTGAGGTTTACTCAAATTTAAAGTGTATACATTTGTTGGATGCGGAATTAAACTCCACATCTAATGAGTACCCACTCTACATACTTTTGAGAATACCCACATCGAAAATATTTAATCTATCTTCATTTTTTTCGATGTGGGTCTTTTTAAAAGTATGCAAAGTGGTTACTCATTAGGTGTGGAATTTAATTTCGCATCCAATGGGTGTCTACACTTGACATTTGAGTAAACCTATAAGGAGATAAGTTGAAAATACAATTAGAAAAATAATTTTCTTTTCTTCTTTTCTTCTTTTCTCTCCAAGATGTTTTACCCTAGGGATAACATCATCATCTTGAATCCAATTGGTTCTTTTAAATTTAATTTTGTTAGTACATTTTTTGTTTTGAGGTTTAATTTTTACCTCAAAATTCCCCTAATGGAAGGTTTAGCTAGATCATAGTGAAAGAACAAATAAATTATTAAAGATATGTTCATAGAAGGTGTTTAACCATTTGTAATTGCCACTTCTTACAACTTTGAATTGTTAGGGAAAGTCATTGGGCCAAAATTCAAAAGAGAATTTATTGGAGTTGTTGCAATGTTTTTGTAAATTTACAATCAATAGAGGATCAAGTTATGTCACCTACTTTTTTGAGGGAACTATGTCTTGAATATATTTTTTTCATATATCCTATAACTATTTCAAGTAAATCTTATTGTGTTAAGTTCTTTATTGTTGTGTGCATACTACTTTGTGCCATCATTGGCAACAAAGATAACAACTAAATTGAAGGTACTACAAGCTCATAATATCATAAAGAATTAGGAACAATAAAATAATATAATAGATAGGGTTGTAAAGATATGGTAACGAAATAGGATGATAATTTGACATCATTGAATTCCTATATATGTTGGAATAAAGAGATTGAATCATTTACATTTTTCTTGCAACTTGTCTCAACATGATAGGCTTGGATGCATGAGTTTTGTTGCCTTGTTTATAAAATGTTATTTGCCTTGTCTCATTTATCTTTTAATAACATTTATTTATAGAAATCATCTAGGAGTTTCCATCCTTTTGCAATGTGCAAAGAATGACAAATAATTGAACTCCAACCACCTTTATCTAGTGAGTTGATTCGAGCAAGAAAGCTTCAAAACTACCAACATTAACTGATAAACATGGTCAGGTAGAAGGAAATAGTCTAATATTTATCTTTCACTTTAATTGTTATCCAAAATCTATTGGGGTTAACATATAAAGTTTCAATCCCAGTTGGACTACCCAAACTATTATACCTTTACTTTTAGGCCGTCTTCTTCTCCCAAGACTTTCCATCTTATTTTGGTTAGTTTGCTTCCCAAATGAATACCACATCTAGTTTTCTAAGACTCATCTTTCTTCTAGATTATTTTTTCTTGGTTTCTAAGCCCATACCTATGATATTCCAAAAGAGACATTAAAATAGGTACTTTAGCATGTGGGCTCTTAGAGGTTTGTTGGGTATCATAACATAAATACATTAAGTACAACCTAAAAACCTTACATGCCAATAAAGGATGGTTTCAACAAAGATAAATAGGCCACAATGGATAAAATTATAGAAACACAAAAAATATCTATCCACTAGGCATTTGTATCATCCTCTCCATGGCCAAAAATATATAAAATTTCTAGAATCATAGGGCTTGAGAAATTATTTTCAATATATATCATCAAATTATTTTCAATTATCCAAGTATTGTATAGAATTAGGTAAGCCTTTCCACATGACTAAATACAGTTTGTTGCTTCCTATCAACATAGTTTTCAAGTAAATTTTCATAAATTTCCAATTTTGTCCATTTATCTTCATTGTTAGTTGCTACATTTAATGCATCTTCTCCATAGTTACAACAATATCATTATTTGGTACTACATTATATGTATAAATTTCTAAATGATTACCCCCACAATGGGTGCAAATGTTGGGCTATCAAATTGATATGATTGTTAGCAGCGGCTAGGCTCTACACCAGGGGGGACATATGACAACACAGGCTCAAAAATATGCTCCCATAAATCCTGTCATGGTTGGAACACCCACTATAGATGCAAGAAAATACCTACGAGATTTTTTCATTATGGAGCATCATAATTACAAGGTTATTCGACCTCTGGGAGACTTGAGTGGGTTTAATGTTGTAGCGTGCAAGGAATACATACATCCTTCTGAATTCATGGAGAATAATATTGTGTTTTGGGTTAGAGCTCGAGTTATGGTGTCTAGTCAGTGCAATGTCGTTCATCTTGGCAATTCACTAACATTCGAGGGCGACACCTTCATGTGGAATTCTCCTTTTTTTATTCGCATGGAGATTTGGGTTTGCTATACATTGGACATGGAGCAATTCGTGACCCAAAGAATTATTATGGATGAACAGGGGCTCTTTTATGTTCCTATACCAATAGGTGTCATAATTTTTGAATGGCTGAGGTTAACACTGTAATATGTACATACCTTTGCTTTCTGCAAATGTTTTCCATATTAAAAAAAAATAAAAAAATATAAAGAGGGTATGTCCCAAAAGAAAAATCAAGGGAAAAAAAGATTAAAAGAAGGTAAAAAAAAATGAAAAATGAACCCCAAGAAAAAGAAGAAGACCATGAAAGTGTGCAAGTCCAAATGCCACTACTTTTTCTCTTTTTGTACAATAATGATTGTGTGCAACTTGTTATTTAGGCCACAATCCATGGTAACCAAACATTTTAATCTTGGTTATTCCATGTTTTGAATTTCATGCTTAGAGATAGAGAATAAAATCTAACCAAACTGTTTAATCTTGGCAGATAAGTAGATAGGTAGAGTAAATAAAAGGAGCTCAACAGTTTAATCTGAGCCCTTGGATGTAATAAGGATAGACTTAGATAGATTTCTATTGTGAAAGAAAAGAAAAATGTTTTGATAAGGGTTTGCTAGCTTAAGTGCACCCTAATAAAGAGTAGAAAAAATGGTGGGATGAGTAGGTGGGTAAGTAGTTGTATGGTTGTAGAATTATGGTGATTGATTGGATAAAATCATGTCATTTACTTTCATCATCAAAGTTGCTAGAAATATGGATGATAAATGAACATTTATAAAGTCAAGTGATTAATTTCCCCATTCATTTTACCTTTAATTTCACTAATTTCCCATAAGCAATGTCAAAAGTACCTAAAAACCATAAGTTAAAGGGGCTCATAGCATTTCTCTGACTTGTGGAGGGACCGGACCCTCGGCCCAATAACTTATAGGGTCTAAGTACTAAAACCCCCTTACCAACATTCACTCCCTCCATAATACATTCATTTCATCTAAAAATCCCTTTTCCTAAGGTGAAATCCCCTTTACCTAGGGAAAGTAATTAACCCTACTAAAACCCCCTTTTTCCACAAAAAACCCACAAAAAGCGTTTAGCCTAAGTTATAATGTGTAGGTGCAAATATGTAAATAAATGTTAAACACATTATACTTAGCGCAAAAACCCACTTTTCCGCTTTCATTTCATATTAACTTTAATTTTCATTATATTTTTTTAACTCTCAAAAATAAGACCCTTCCCCGTATACTTTATTAAAACCCATATGATAATATCCCGCCCCGAGGTTTGAAATATAAACCTTATTAGTAAATTAATTAAATGGATTAATTAGCCGATCAACGAATAATTAAGAACCATAACCCTCTACCAAATAAAAAGGGTTAATTAATCAACTAGTGATTAATTAATAACATGTTCCACCAATCAGATCATCCCCAATGTCATTAAGCCCTCCCTAATTTGTCGTTAATATCCAGTCGGGCCCCTCCATTAACTCCCTGATCAAATCATTCCCCGATCACCGTGCGATCTGGCCCCTTCAAATCCAACGGCTGACACTCATATCGGTCAGCCTCCAAAGGCTGACCTTTACCAGCCCAATGTGAGCGGTTTCACTGTTCACCCTGCCACTATATGGCGCCCGACGAATGGAATTGGGTGGCCTTCCCCCAAAACCACTTATCCCAAAAAGTGGTGTGATGGATTCCACTTACCACCTTCGCTTACCGCCTCTGCTACACGCCAAAATGTCATATCTCCCGATTGGCGCCAACTGTCATTTTTCAATGTACCCGCCAATATCATTAACTTTACACATAAAACCAAAAAACTCATTGTTTTTCGTTTTTTATCGTGAAAAGAACATTCTGACTTCCATGCAAAGCACAGAGTGCATTCACCTTTCAACATGCTGCCAAACGTCAACTTTCCACAGCTGCTGAACTCCAGACCACCTTGTAGACCCGTGTGCTTCCTGCAATCAGTGCACCAGCACCATTACTCCGTTCCAACAGCCGAAACCAGGTATTTACCCCATTTCCACTAAGAAACCTTGTTTCCTTGCCAACCTGAATTGAATTGCTTTAAAACTAAGTAATTTCGTAAATTAAGCTACCTAGTAGTCCTGAAATACTCCAAAATAGACAAATTCCCCCCAAGTTCACTGAAACCCTTTGCCCCCATCCTTGAATCCACAAGAACCAAGGATGGAAGCCCCAATTGCCTTGAATATCATGCCCATTACAACTCCCCACAAGGATTTAAACCATCTCCCACTTGCAGACAAGGATTTCCAGACTAAAGACACCTCTGTCTCCAAATCCCCTTTGAAACTTTTCTGCAAATACAGAGACCAATACTTGAACCAAGTAGACACCATTGGACTTTGGGAATCAGGCTTACCCAAGTACCAGTTCCCCAGAGTGCATATATTCCCAAAAATTGTACATTACTGCCACATGAACTATGATCCTACCCAAAGGGCAGTAAGAACCCCTGACCAGTCTGTTTTGTTTATTATCATTGCTGAATCTATTAACCAAATTCTACAATTACAACCAAACCAAAATCTGACTTCTCTCTCCATTAGAGATATGCTGAACAGATACTGTTACGAAAAAAATATATAAAATAATGTAAAATAATTGTAAACAATAATAATCATAAATAATGATTAGTTAAACTAGTAATTGGGTTGAAGAGACATGTCTAAATGAGACATGACTCTTCGTGAAGAGACACTTCCCTTATAAAAGCAAGCCTCTCATTCTCATTGTATTCATTCTTATCATCATTCTTATCATATATTTAATATAATATTTATATCCTCAATGGATAACTTCATATTCCTAGTCTTCTAGAGTAATTAATTTATAGAAGGAACTTTGTTCGCTTCATTGGTATTAGAGCTATTCGATCCTCTGGCAAGCTCAACCACTGCACAAGAGCCTCGTTATCTACTCCAGGCCTTTGGCCATCAACATTCTGTCAACCTTGTTGCCATATGATTGAAGCATTTCACTCAAAGTTTGGGAGTTTCTCCTCTTCTATATTTTGCTATCAGGCCTTTGGCCATAATATATATATATATATATATATATATATATATATATATATATATATATATATATATATATATATATATATATATATATATATATAAAGTTTAAAAAAAGGAAAATTGAAAAAAAAAAAAGAATATTAGAAAAATTAAAAAAGGTTGAATAAAATAAATATTTCAAAAAAAAAGAGAAAAAAGTAAAAGAAGTAAAAAATAAATTGTCGATAACATAATACCTCAATCACCTTGACACCCAGTCTTTGTTCATTGCTTCGTTCAATGCTGCAAGAGAATCTTCCATAGCCACAGACTGACCCTGTCAACAGTCATAATCCACCGTATGCAATCACTGTAGCAGCCCCAACCCACGCCATCGAATTCTCATGCAAACTTTCCGAAAGCCCTACAATGTATCGACTACCGAAACGTATGTTCACGCTGCCACCAACTTGACCACGCCATCGCCACCGTAGTTTAGCACTGCCATCAACTAACAACCATACACGGCAATAGTCACCACCCCCGTAGGGGCCTCCCACTCGCCATCCAAGGTTATAAGATTCCATCAATTATCAAATCTGGTTAATTTGACCATCGATTGAATTCAGTGTGTTCTCTTAACTTAGTCGAAGGGCTGCTTCAAGAAGGGACGTGACAGCGAATTGAGACACGACGTTCCAAGCATTACATCTCATTAATTATTTTTGAAGGGTTACAAAGGATTACAAATTTTATACTAGAAGTAATTACAACCCTACAAATATTAAAGCAAAGATATTTGTAAAGTAAAATATATATTATTTGTAAGGTAAAACATATATCGAATAAGGTTAATGCATATGATATAAGGGAAACAAGGATTAAGGATTTGTTAAAGTATTAAAGAATCATTATCAAAGCTCAAAGGTATATAAATAGAAAAAGGTTATTAAAGGTTTTATACAACTTAACTTAAAGCCAAAGAATATACTAAAAACAAATATTCTCTAGTGAATATTTTACAAAAAGGTTTAAAAGAATAGTATAAGGAGTAATAAAGTATATAAAAAAAGGACCAATTTACTATTAAAAAAAAAGTGAAACTATTATTATTATAAGATAATAATAATAATAAAGTTATTTTGAAAAGGGGTCTTAATATAAAGAGAGACATACATATATAGGGGGCAACAATATAAAGGAGTATTTTTTTAAAAAGGGTATTCAAGTTTTTAACAATCCACATTAAAGGAGAATATTTGATAAATATATATAGAAGAAATAAGGGATATTTTATAATAAAAATAGCTCAAGTTGACATATTGTTTACGTAAAAACATCAACGCAAAATGAAAACTAGTGAGGGAAGATTTCCTAAAACCTTTAGTAAATGTGTTGACACACTATTTAAAATCAAAGGATCACTCACAGGAAGAGATATCATAATCTCTATCAGTCCTACTGAAAGAAGTGATTATGTTAGTCCTAAATGTGCTAACCAATTGGTGATTCCTGAATCAAATATAGTTGAAATGATTCGTGTTGACACATGTGACAAACAATATGACATAAGCAATCTACACCTAAGTATTGGAGATTATACTTTTACCTCGCAATTCATCGTGAAAACCTTAATTTTTGACGATAGTGACATTGTTTTGGGCTCACCCTAAATGGAAACTCTAGGATCCTTTATTCTAAATACAAAAATGAAGTTTTTGACATTTTCCCACAAGAAGAAAATAACACTCCAAGATGTTACACTGAAACCAAATTCAGTAATGCCAGAAAATATATCAGATATTTCAAAAGTAATTTCTCAAGAAGGTAAAAAAGCATTACAAAATATGCAAAATGAAATTGACAAAATCATTGTTGACAAAAATGAAGAAGTTTCTTGACTTAAAAACCATAGTGAAAAATCACTGATGCAAATTATGAAACTTAAGAAGGATAAGAAGTCATTAGAAAACAAGGTACACCAACTTATCAAGAAGGAAGCATCAATTGTAGGAATTCAAGTTGACGACAAAACAACAGACACCGATCCAGTGAAAGTCACAACTCAAGAAGAAGACAAGCAAGTTGAAGAAAAGACATGCTCAGATGTTGCAGTTCAGATGATAAACACCCCAACTGAAGGTTTGGTAACGAGCTCAACAACATCATCCACTGAAGTAAATCAAAAAATTTCCACACACCTAATAAGGAAAAGTAAAGTCCCATATCAGCATCTGAATCATGAGATTAGACAACTCAACCAAGCTACGTATCGGGACCATTCAGACCAGAAACAAAAAATTGATGTTTAAAAGAATAATGACGTAAAATCAATATCGCCTTATGCTGACAAGTCGTTACAAAATTCTAGTGATCAGAATATTACACAGAAATTAATCTGGGATGGTCTGATCCCTTCTTAGTGCGAAAATTTTGTTTGTCACTTAGAAGATCATATCAGCTTGTATCGATGAAGATGATTGTTCCGTAATAGAAAGACATTCGAAGTCGAAAAAGAGATCAAGCCTTTTTTATCGACAAGCTTTGAGGACAAAGCTTTTTGAGGAAGAAGGCAATGTTATGAATAAAATATATAAAATAATGTAAAATAATTGTAAACAATAATAATCATAAATAATGATTATTTAAACTAGTAATTAGTTTGAAGAGGCATGTCTAAATGAGACATGACTCTTCGTGAAGAGACACTTGCCTGATATAAAATCAAGTCTCTCGTTCTCATTGTATTCGTTCTTATCATCATTCTTATTCATATATTTAATATAATATTTATATCCTCAATGGAGAACTTCATATTCCAAGTCTTATGAAGTAATTAATTTATAGAAGGAACTTCCTACCCTTTCATCTATAAGATTGGCTAAGTTATTCCAGACCACCTTTAGAGAAGAACAGTACATCCCAAAAGACTCTCCCCCTTACCTATGGACCATATTCTCCAGCCTTGGCTGAGACATCATAGATATGATATCCGGTGTGCTAGGCTACACCACTAGTGAATTTGTTGATGAGATCATAATATCCTTCATATCAATCTACTCTCCTGGCCAACCACCAGCCATCATGTTTGACTATGCTAAGTTTATTGCTGACATAATGCATGATCAATTCACGAGGTTGGAAAATGAAAGAGTTTTCAAGTATTCTTTAGTTTTATATCATTTATTCTTGTATTACCAAGCTGATAGATTTCCAATTTCCCTCCAAAAGCTTGATACCAGAGGTAACCCCAAATCAGTGATCTTTTGGACTTCATTGATCCATCAATTTGATTCTCAATACTCTTATACAAATTTTATAGACCTCTTTGTTTACCTTGTGGCAACCGTGCTACTAGGAAGCCCTCCACCCAGAATCAGTGCAGACATCAGGAGGGTCCTACAGTTGTCAAAGCAATACAAAGTAGGGGATTGGTACTTCTACCAAAACCATACTAAATTCCGAATCTATGGATGTGAATTGCCACCTTACAAATTTCCTAGATACCTCCCCATGAGATTGTTTGCGCTGGAGTACTACAGGAAAATGATTAATTCAGATGAGGTGCACTTTGTAAAAGCCAAGAAGAAAGCCCAACTTAGGATAAAGGATCAGCTGGGCCCATTTATTTGTAATAGTAGGGAAGCAAGAAAGGAGGCAGATGAAATCCTCCAAAGGTTGAAACTGAAACAGATATTCATGTGGACCTATGACCCCTTAAGCTTCATTTGTAATAGGAGACAAAAGAATAAACTATCCCCTCACATCCACCACAGAATCCCTGAGATTGAACAATATACTAATCAATTTGAATGGGTGGAAGGCACTTTGATAGATCGAGATAGAACAGAAGTTGTTGTTGATAATGTTTAGATAGATTTAGACAGAAGAGTTGATGAGGATTCCTTTGTACAGGTGCCAGGAGAGTCTTAATTTCAGAGGCAATCCCAAGGACATAGTGGGCAGACAGCAGAGGCAGGACCACCAAGGCAACAGAGTCTTCAAATCAAGCAGGGCCATCAAAGCAACCAGAACTTTCAGAACGGCCAAAAGAATCTGAATAGCCTGAAATTTCAAAGGAACTTGCTCAACCTGAACAAATCATGAGCAATCCTCCTATTTTTCAGACTCATCTAAATGAGGAGAGGAACCTCAAAAGGAACCGAGAGGAGGCCACTCCTTCTAGCAGGCGTGTTGCCCAAACCTACGCTAAGAGGAAAAGGTTGAATCCATTTGTAGAGTAGGAATACACTGAGGAAACAATAGCAACTTCAGGAGCAGAAAGGACAAAAATCTTACACACTACTCCTTCAGGAGGGACACAAGAACCTTCCACCTCACATGCTAAAATTTTGGAAAGGCAACAGAGTGTGGAAGTATCCTCCTTCAGGGCTCCTACTTGACAGAGCCAGGACATCAAAGAAAAGTATAAGGAAATCAAGGAAAGGAATGAGAGGTTAAAGGTGAAAAGCTATGCACATTATCTGAATATGGCTCCAACAAACCAAACAAGGCTAATGTCAGCCTTTGATATAAAAGAAGGGAAAATACAGATGAGTTTTTTGAAGCCAACCATACAACAACCTAAATCAATGGCAAACTACTTAAAGATAGATTTTTAAGTGTTGGCAAAGGATATCCATCCTATTGACCAAATTGAATTACATAAGCAAACTGGTGAAATGGTCTACTCCACTTTGACCAGCAAAGCAATTGCAGCCCACCAACTCCAGAATTCACTGAATAATATATCAGCATAATTCCAGTTGGAGAAGGCCTCTTCTCAAGCCAAAGACACCAGAATAAAGTCCTTAGAGGACTTGGTCATAGAACTGGTACATGATCCCAAGGATGTGAAAGCTGCAAAGAAGATTATAAAGAAGAAAAATGATGACATAGTTGCACTGAAGAAGCAGCTTAAAATTCCTCCTCTACATCATCCTCAAACAGCTGAAGTGTTGGAAACACGGAAAGAGGAAGAGCTTATGGACCTAGTCCTTAAATTGAATGACCGATTGAAGGAAACTAAAAAAGAATTGGATAAATTGATACAGTCCAAGCAGAGTGAGCTGGCCACCACTCCTCAGACTGTAATACCTACAGTTTCCACAGTAGTGCCCTCCACCTTGGCATCTGCCTTGTCACCTACACTTCCCCCAGTTACAACATGCCAATTACAGGTACTCCAGTAGGTACAGGTACATCAACCAGCACAAAGACACCAATAGAGAAAACTACAGAATTGATCAAGGCCATGGAAGAAATGAGTATCCAGGCCACTAAGCTTAAGAAGCTCAGAGAACAAGTGTCAAGTTTAGAAACCAATTGTAAACTTGCACAAATATAGCAGAAAGAAGAAACTTGGAGGAACCTAAGGATGGAAAAAAGGATAAAAGCCATTGAGAAGGATTTAACATTACAAGAACCATTGGGAGACATGAAAGAAATCATTTGGGCCAACATCATTGATTCTATCAATGAGGTTTGGCCTTTCATTCAGATTATTTTTGAGCAAACAGAATTAGTCAAAATGGCTACAGAGGAAATCCACAAGACAGTGGAAGAGTTGGGAAATAAACTTGAAGACGCTAATAAGTTGATCACCTTTTTGAACAACAACAAAAAATACCAGCTTGATGAACTGGAGATAGAAGACAGAACATCGACAGTCATAGAAATCAAAAAGGTTCTCACTAAAAGAAACCTAATGCTCAATCTGGAGAAAAGATGTCAGAGCATCCAGACAGACATTGACATCTTTATGCTGAAGTATGGCATCTTAAGAGAAAAAAGACTTCCCAGTCCTGTGGTGATAAATGATAAGTTGATGACCCAGGAATATTACAATGAAAGGTTAAACAAGCTGGATAAAAGCCAAGCCAGTACTTCAAGGGTGAAATCTTTGCCCACTGGAAAGGTGCTTTATGATGGCCTTGAGAATCTGTTCTACATAGAACATGAAGTCAAGCACTTGTTCACAAGCAAACCGAATTTTGCCAAGTACACAGAAGCTAATGAAATTTACAGGAAAATGATAAGGATCAAATTACCTGACAATTAATGGTGGACAAATTTGACTGATTTACTATAAGTTACTATAGTAAATATATATGGTAAAACATAACTTCCAGGTAAAACAGGTAAGACAAGATCAAAGCAGCACAGGTAAAGAGTATTAGTAGGTAGAAGATAAAAGTGATTCCAACACATAACTACAAAGTAAACTAAAAGAGCCAAATCCGAGTTACAACAGCCAACACAGTCACAATAAAAGGGATAGCTAGAAGACAGTGCTCCATCTGTCTCTATCTTCGTGTTGAAGATATTTTTTGTTTCCTAGAATAATTCTCATATGGTTATGAGATATTTTGTATCAATTTTTGTATAAATACTTCACAAATTGAAGTAATTAGTGTGGATTAAAATAAATTTCTGTAGACATTTTATTTTGGAGCCAAGGAGCTATTGTACTCAAGACTGGACTGGTTTTGCTGGATATGAAATAAAGCTGAGGACATTTCATTGGATTCTTGTACACAGTTGGAACAAACAAGGAATGATATCTTCAGAATTAACTTAGGTGTTGTCTGTTTTAACTGTTTTCTTTATTTATGTTTTCTACTAAACCGCCTTGGTCTGGGATCCTTACTTCCGTAGTTTACTCCCCCTTTGGTCCATAGTAAAGGATTCTTCATTGCCCTTTGATATTGATCATCCTTCCTTTCTTCATCTTAATCTCGGTTAAGGATCCTTCACTACCCTTTTCCCTGGTTATGACTACTTCATTCATTTAAACTTGCAAATTTGCTTTTGTTGTGCTAGCTTGCCCTATGCACTCTTACCTTAGTGATAGATCAGATATAGTTAAGCCTTTCTTGGTTGACTCCATAGCCCAATGGCGTAAATACTTTCTCTGCCCATCTGTTTCCTTAATTCCACCACCCAATCAAAACAAACAATCATGAACACTAAGAACTAGCCTAAAATCTTATTCAAAACCAAGTTAAATTATAAAGAGAGAGCCCTCTTTGGACTTAGGTTGGCTAGAACCCGAGTCTAAAAGATTAGGTTTGTGGTTACCTCAGACTATTCCTTCTTTGATAACTTCTAAGGAAAAAATATGAGTGATAACATAGTGGCGAATCCATTGGGGATTCAAAACCCTCAGTTTTAATAAACCTTTGAGAAATCCAAATTTTTATTTTTAAGCATATTAAAGGGTTATTAGAAGTTATTTCAAAAATTCATAAAAAAAGAAAATAAATCATAAAAAACTCGAAATCTGGCTTCAAGGAGAACTCATTATACTAGGGCCAACCCTGATCCAAATCCTCCCCCTATATTTGAAAACACCAACCTTATTCCGAGAATAATCAGAAGGCAAGAAAGTTCAGTAAGCCCTAGACCTACTTTTAGATCCAATTCATGCCCTGCTGAGTGGTTATTCATTGAAGACATCCCTTTTGACGAGTATTTTGACCTAACTCTGTTTAGAACCAAGTCTGGGAGTGAACTTGTGGACACAGTCCTAGACCCAGAATTCACAAGAGAACTTGAAGTCCAGCGAGCCAACTTATCAATTGACCAGTACCTTATTGTTGGCAATATGTCTCTGATGAGGTTATATGTTACAGATGTTGTACTTGATGGCAACACCCCATGGCAAGGCTCTCAATATGATGAAAATTAAGGAGTACGCAGGAGAACAGTTCAGAAGGTGCGTACCCGCAGGTACGCCGTGCAGGGACCGCGTCCAGACACGCAGGTTACCCTTTCCTGAAGTGCGTACCCATGTGCACACACTTCAAGGCAGTAAAAAGCGCACACGTGGGGTTCCTTGTGTTTAACCCTTGGTATTTAGCCGACGGTATTGTGTTATCATGGTTTTGGCCCGTGGTATTGTTTTATTTTATTATTATTATTGAGCCCCATGATCCTTGTTTTGAGGAAGAGCTTGCCTATATAAAGCAAAGGAGATCATTTGGATTGAGTATGCTTTTGGGTTGAATATCTTAATATCTGAAATATTGGGTTATTGTTTCAAAAAGCTTGATCTATATGAAAGTGAAGAGGAAAGTGAATCTGTGAAGGGTGATCTCTCGAGCGCTTGATCAGATTTGGGCATCCGGCTAACTGTAGCACACTGGTGATCCGCAAATTCGGCCCTAATCTGAAGTACGCAGGTATTTAACGGTGCCTCTGCGTAGGTACGCAGAGCAGAAGAAGGCGAGTTGCGTGGGTTCGCAGAGCAAAAGAAGGGTGACTGCGTGGGTACGTAGAGCAGAAACAGGCGGACTGCGTAGGTACGCAGAGCAGAAGAAGGCGAGTTGTGTGGGTTCGCAGAGCAAAAGAAGGGTGACTGCGTGGGTACGTAGAGCAGAAACAGGCGGACTGCGTAGGTACGCAGAGCAGCAGTGGTTCAGGTGCGTACGCACAGTAAAGGTACGCGGTGCGATAGTTCTTTTGGGTGCGTACCTACTGTGGCAGTACGCGGTGTGATAATGTCTTTGGGTGCGTGGCTTCAGTGAAGTACGCGGCGCGATAGTGTATTGGGGTGCGTACTGTACGCAGCGTAGTAGAAGAAACAGTGCGTGGTCACGCAGTGCAGCAGAAGGAGCTCTACGAGTATATGCAGAAAAGCAGAGGGTGAAGTGCGTAGCGACGCAGGCCAGTGAAAGGAAAACTGCGTATCTGACTTAAGATCTTCTGTTGACTGAATTTTTCTGTTGATAAGGTGTTCTGGGTTCAGTTCTGTTATTTTGATCTGGTTACTACAGCTGACTGTAATTTATATGTACTTGATGATCATTTGATGTATCCAGTTTGAAAATTTATGAAAAGTGGTCCTTGTAAGAAAAATAAGAAGGGAGTTGTAGCTCCCTTCCAGGAGAGACTGGAAAACGAGAGAGAGTTGCAGCTCTTTGCAGGTTGCACCCTGCGTACTGGTAAAGGACTGCACCAGTACAAGACCATTGTAAAAGGAGTTTCTAATTTGAAAGAAGATAGAGACATATTGCAGCAGGTGGTTTTCACCCACATTGGGTTTCCACCTTATATCTGGTGTTCTTTGATGTGACTCTGTTTTTCTTGTTCATGCTCATTATTTTATAGTACTGATATGCAAAAATAATTCAAAGTGAAAATAAGGAAGATTTGGTAAAAGGACTAGATAATACTGATTCACCGCCCCCTCTCAGTATTATTTTCAACAATTGGTATCAGAGCAGGTCCTTCTAAAGAATCTTGATCGCTTGAAGGAAGATCTTTCATTATGAGAAACTACGAGAGGGAAGCATCTATCAGGCCACCGGTTTTTGATGGGACAAACTTCAATTATTGGAAGGTAAGAGTTACTGCCTATCTTCAATCTCTTGGTACAGAAGTTTGGAACATCGTCGAGACAGGCTATGCTTTTCCTTCATCTACTCCTACAGATGCAGACGAGAAAAAGAAGTATGAAAGAAATGCAAAAGCAG
Source organism: Pinus taeda (assembly GCA_000404065.3). NCBI lineage: Eukaryota > Viridiplantae > Streptophyta > Pinopsida > Pinales > Pinaceae > Pinus > Pinus taeda. The sequence goes on along the minus strand of APFE031225774.1, from coordinate 47,597 downwards.
TCAGTACACTATTAGGATGTATATCCCAATCGGAATTCATGAAGGTAATGCACTATAAATCCGCAAAAGAGATATGGGACAAAATTGTCACGAGCTATGAAGGAGATGAACAGGTAAAGCGTGCCAAAGTTCAAACTCTCAGGACTCAGTATGAGACTCTCAAGATGTATAATGATGAAAGTGTGGCTAACTATTTTCTTCGGGTAGATGAAGTTGTTAATTGTATGAAAAATTTGGGTGAAGAAATAAAAGAGGCTATTGTGGTTGAAAAGGTTCTAAGATCATTGTCCCCCAAGTTTGAATCTAAAGTATCTGCAATAGAAGAAAAAGAAAATCTACGAATTCTTACTATGTCTCAGCTACATGGAATTCTAACTGCCTATGAAATGAGAAAGGGAGGTCCATCAGATAGAAGAGAAGCTGCTTTCAAGGCATCAGGCAAAGGAAATTATTATGAAGCAAGCCACGTCCCAGAAGAAGAGGAAGAAGAATCAAACTTTGTCAGAAATCTTCAAAGGGGTTCTGGAAGGTTCAGAGGTAAGTTGCCTTTTAAATGCTTTGCTTGTGGAAGAGTAGGTCATTATGCTGCAAAATGTCCTTATAAGGATAAAGGAAAGGAACCTGCTAGATGGAACAAGAAACAGAGTGCAAGTAAGAAAAGCTACTACACTCATGAAGACAGTGATGGTCTATCAAACAGTGATGAAGATGAACGAGGTAATGAATATAAATTGTTAATGGCATTTGAAGATGATGATTATATGGATGCTATAGATGTGGATTACTTTCATGAAGAAATTACTAAACTTAAGAGATGTATAGAAGAGAAGAATATGATCATTGATACTCTACAATTTCAAATTGATGAAAAGGAAAGACATCTTGAAAAATTAGAAGGTGAAATTGTTGGTCTTAGAAAAGAGATTGAGAAAACAAAAGCTATTAATCTTAAGTTTGTCAAAGGATCTGAAACTTTGGATGAGATTATCAATGTGCAGCGGTCTCCTCTAAACAAGACAGGTCTGGGCTATAATGGAGAAACTTCTCAAGCATCCACCTCAAAAAGTTATCTTGATGCAGCAAGAAGAAATGAGCAAAAGCACAATGAAGATCATCAGATAAAGCAGGGACGAATTGCAAACAGAAACTATCAGGGGCAATCCATCTTAAGGGTGAACAAAATCTACAACCAGCCACAGGTAAAATCTTCTCAATTTTGTTCAAGAATAGATGACAAAATAAATTAAAATCAATTGGCTGGTAGATTCGATAACCGCATAAGTTTCTTCAATGGACAATGCTTTTCTTGCCATAACTTTGGTCACAAAGCAGCTCAATGTGTTGCATATAAAACAATCATGACTAGGGAAGCTCAAAAACAAAGAAGTATGACCGGGATTAGAAAAAGGACCTATAACAACTTTTCGGTTCTTGACAATGAAGTTGAATGTTCTATTTGCAATAACGTTGGTCATGAAGACTCCGAATGCAGGAGCAGGTTTCAGCAGAAAAATGAACAAGCCTTAAGCACCAAAACATGGAGAATAAAGGAACCACAAACAGAAAGATGTGGGATAGCATTTTATGCAGAGGGACAGGAAAATCTATGGTACATTGACAGTGGATGTTCGAAGCATATGACAGGTGATAAAGAAAAACTTGAGTCATATTCTGCTCTAGAAAAAGGAAAGAAAGTCTCTTTTGGAAATGATACTCCTGCAACTGTAAAAGGAAAAGGTATTGCTCAGTTAAAAGAAAAGGTCAAGGCTGGAAATGTTTTGCATGTTGATGGATTGAAGCATAATCTTCTAAGTGTCAGTCAGATGTGTGATCAAAGAACCGAGGTGATATTCAGATCAAATGGATGTCCTGTTCGTGATCTTGATACAGGTAAAACAGTGATCAAAGGCAAAAGAACTCCAAATAATCTGTACATATTTGAAGAAGGACAACAACAATGCTATCTAAGCAAGGATGATGAGCACTGGTTATGGCATCAGAGGTTGGCATATCTAAGCTTTTCACAAATAAGGAAAGCATGAAAATATTAGGCAGTTCGCGATCTTCCATATATCAAAATTCCTGACAACAACATATGCAAATCATGTCAGTTTGGAAAACAGACCAGAACTAACTTTCCAGAGAAAGAAGGATCAGCTAGCATGCCTCTTGAGCTAGTTCATACATATACATGCGGTTCGTTCAGGAAAAGAACACCTAGAGGAGAAAAATACCTGATATTATTCATTGACGATTTCTCCAGGTTTGTCTGGTTAGGACTTATGAAGCACAAAGATGAAGCATTCGAAAAATTCAAATCCTTCAAAGCCTTGGTTGAAAATGAATCAGGTCACAAAAATTAAGTGCACCCTTCAGGTCTGACAAAGGTGGGAATTTACTTCAAATGAATTTTTTTTGATTTCTGTGAAGAACATTTGGGATAAGGAAGAGAAATTCTGTACAGCAAGAACTCCTCAGCAAAATGGAGTTGTGGAAAAGAATGAATGAACAGTCCAACCAAATGGCTCGTGCTATGCTTGATGAGTCAGGAACTCCCGCAACTTTCTGGGGTGAAGCTGCTCATGTTGCGGTTGTTATTCTCAACAAAACAAATGTCCAGGTGAACAACACTCAAACTCCTCATGAGCTCTGGAATGGTAAGACTCCTTCGGTAAAAGCACTTCAAAATCTTTGGGAGCAAATGCTATATTAAGAATACTGATGAGCAGCTTGGCAAACTTGAACCTAGAGCAGATGAAGGCATTCTTCTTGGTTACTCTCCACATAGCAAAGCATACAAGTGCTACAATAAAAGACTTGGCAGAATTATTGAAAGCATTGATGTAGTGGCTGATGAGAAGGGATACATTCCTAGACAAGTACATCATGAAGACATCGAAGAAGATGAAGGCTACCCTCAACAGTAGAATGATGAAGAACCTCAAGAAGAACCTGAAGAAGAATTAGAGGAGCAGACAAGAATAGAAGAAAAGACTCCATCCAGATATGTTCAGAAGAATCATCCAGAATCTCAGATTATGGGGCAGAAAGAAGCAGGTGTACAAACAAGAAGAACAGTTGCAGAAGCCTCAAGCTATTTGGCATTACTCTCCTCTACTGAACCACAAAATGTGAAAGAGGCATGCGAAGATGAATGTTGGATAAAAGCAATGGATGAAGAACTTGAGCAAATCGAAAGGAACAACACCTGGGAACTGGTTCCTAGACCAAAGGATAAGAATGTTATCGGAACAAAATGGGTCTTCAAAAATAAATTGAATGAAAATGGAGAAGTAATTAGAAACAAGCCCAGACTTGTTTGTAAAGGGTATGCACAGCAAGAAGGAATAGACTTTGAAGAAACATTTGCTCCTGTTGCAAGACTTGAGGCCATCCGAATGTTCCTTGCTCTCTCTAGTTTTCAAAACTTCAAAGTATTCCAAATGGACGTGAAATCAGCCTTTCTGAATGGAGACTTGGAAGAAGAAGTATACATTGAACAACCAGATGGGTTCATTCTTGGAAATGATCCAAATCTTGTATGCAGATTGAAAAAGGCTCTCTCTGGGCTCAAACAAGCTCCAAGGGCTTGGTACTATCGTTTGGAAAAGTATCTTCATCAACAAGGTTTTTCAAAAGGATCAGCAGATAGCAATCTTTATATAAAAGTTGAAAATGACAAATTGCTAATACTTGTTGTGTATGTAGATGACATTATTTTTGGCAACAATGAAGAAGAAATGAGTCAAAGCTTTGCTTTGGTCATGCAGAAAGAATTTGAAATGTCCTTGCTGGGAGAACTGACATATTTCCTTGGTTTGCAAATCCAACAAAAAGGAGGAATCTTTTTATCTCAAACAGATCTTGAAGAAATATGGCATGGAAGATGCAAAACCAGTATGTACACCCATGGTCACAGGATGTAGCCTCAGTGCAAATGATGAATCTGCAGCAGTACATCAAACAACCTACAGATCTATGATCGGAAGTCTACTTTATTTGACAGGTACCCGACCGGACATCATGCATGCAGTAGGAATAGTTGGTAGATTTCAGGCAAATCAAAAGGAGACTCATCTTCAGGCAGTAAAGAGAATTTTCAAATATCTTCAAGGGACACAAAATTATGGCTTATGGTATCCTAGAGATACAGATCTCACACTTCACGCTTATACAGATGCAGATTGGGCTGGAAGCGTGGATGACAGGAAGAGCACAAGTGGTGGTGCGTTCTTTATGGGTTCCAGATTAGTATCTTGGTTCAGCAAGAAACAGAGTTCAATTGCCTTGTCTACAGTGGAAGCGAAATATGTTGCTGCTGTATCTTGCTACACTCAACTCCTTTGGATGATGCAGACCTTGCAGGATTTTCAAATCACTTGTACACCACCTATCTCTATCTTATGCAATAACACAAGTGCAATCAGCATCTCAAAGAATCGTGTCATGCATTCAAAAACCAAGCACATACCAATCAAGTATCATTTTCTCCAGGAACAAGTGCTTGAACAAAAGATCAAGTTGGAGTATGTTCCTTCTAAGGAACAAGTTGCTGATATTCTCACCAAACCATTGCCCAGTGAGACTTTTGAATACCTCAGGCAAAAGATGGGGGTTGTTGATGCATCATCTTATTATTGAGACTCTTCTGATTGTTGGTTGTATGCATGATTCATTTGAGGTATATGCGTACATGTGCTGGGTTGCAGCACAGGTTCAGGGGGAGCATATAATGCATTGTTGGCATTATGGAGGATGTACAAAAGGAGATCATGGGAGCTGGTCTGAATATAGCTACAATAGAAGGCGCAGTGCGGAGACGCCATAGAGGAGCCACAGAAGGCGCAGTGCGGAGATGCCACAGAGGCGCCACAGAAGGCGCAATGCGGAGACGCCACAGAGGCGCCACAGAAGGCGCAGTGAGGAGATGCCACAGAGGCGCCATAGAAGGCGCAGTGAAGAGATGCCACAGAGGCGCCACAGAAGGCGCAGTGCGGAGACGCCACAGAGGCACCACAGAAGTCGCAGTGCGAAGACGCTACAGAGGCACCACAGAAGGCGCAGTGCAGAGACGCCACAGAAGGCGCAGTGCGGAGACGCCACAGAGGCGCCAAAAAAGGCACAGTGCGGAGGTGCCACAAGAGATTCCACAGAGGCGCCACCAAAGGCGCAGTGCGGAGGTGCCATAGAAGGCGCAGCTGCGGAGGTGCACGACGCTACAAAAGGTGAAGTGCGTAGCGACGCAGGCCAGAGAAAAGGAAATTGCGTATATGTCTTAAGATCTTTTTTTGACTGATTTTTTGTTGATAAGGTATTCTGGGTTTAGTTTACTGTTATTGTGGATCTGGTTATCTGGGTGACTTACTGGTACTTGATGATCATTTGATATTTATGGATCCAGTTTGAAAATTTATGAAAAGTGGTCCTTGAAAGAAAAGAAGTAGGGGGTTGTAGCTCCCTTCCAGGAGAGACTGGAAAACGAGAGAGAGTTGTAGCTCTCTGCAGGTTGCAGCCTGCGTACTGGTAAAGGACTGCACCAGTACAAGACCATTGTAAAAGGAGTTTCTAATTTGAAAGAAGATAGAGACATATTGCAGCAGGTGGTTTTCACCCACATTGGGTTTCCACCTTATATCTGGTGTTCTTTGATGTGACTGTCTGTTTTTCTTGTTCATGCTCATTGTTTTATGGTACTGATATGCAAAAATAATTCAAAGTATAAATAAGGAAGAATTGTTAAAAGGACTAGATAATACTGATTCACCCCCCCTCTCAGTATTATTTTTCAACAATTGGTATCAGAGCAGGTCCTTCTAAAGAAGCTTGATCGCTTGAAGGAAGATCTTTTCATCATGAGCAACTACGAGAGGGAAGCATCTATCAGGCCAACGATTTTTGATGGGACAAACTTCAATTATTGGAAGGTAAGTGTTACTGCATATCTTCAATCTCTTGGTACGGATGTTTTGGATATCATAGAGACAGGCTATACTTTTCCTTCAGCTACTCCTACAGATGCGGCCGAAAAGAAGAAATATGAAACAAATGCTAAAGCAGTCAATACTTTGCTGGGATGCTTATCTCAAACAGAGTTTTTGAAGGTTATGCAATATAAATCAGCAAAAGAAATATGGGACAAGATTGTCTTGAGCTACGAAGGAGATGAACTGGTAAAGCGTGCTAA